>BQNB010162403.1:0-14565 GCA_026074375.1 Tanacetum coccineum | reverse complement strand
GACAGCACATCAGTTATCGACCATAATAGTGCATTTAGAAACAATTGAATAAATGAACGAATAAACTAATAAATAATTAAACAAACAATTATACAAGCAAATATATAGAATTATACACTAATTTAAATTACACTAATCCTAAGGGTTAGATTATTCTAATATTAAAAACTAAAATATCAAATAAAAATCAAGATTAAATTTTCACTCCCCGACAACGGCGCCAAAAACTTGATGTGTCGTTGTGAGTAGGTATTTTATGTATCAAGTTTTACTATTTATTTTATGCCGACTATACCTAAAAACAACACTCTAACGGGCAGTGTACCCGGTCAAGATGTAGCTTTGTTGGTAAGTAGGGTGTTGATCACTAAGAGCGAAAGCATTAATATCTAATTTATCAGTATTTTTGTTATTAATTTAAACCTAAGCTAATGATAAAGGGGGTTTCAGCCTGAGAGACTAGCACGAGTTTAGGTATCTAACCTAAGGTTTTGATGACAAGTAAAGTAATAAACACACACAAGAAGATTAAAAAATGATAGAGAAATGGTCAAGTACTAATATAAAGAAAACATATCAACCATGAATAATCTGATAAAACGCAAGTTTGTTTATTAGTGCAATGATAGTCTTATCTTGAAGTGGTATATCATTCTTAAGACTTAGGCGGTACTTCTTTCTAAGATCTAGACATGTCTAATCCTGTCATAATTAAACACATCTGCATAAAGCAACCTTTTGTTGATTTTAATCTATCTTAGGATTTAAATAATGATGCTCTTACTAAACCCTAGCCCACTAGGACTTTACCCACTTACTCCTTAACGACAATTTATATACTAGTAGTCCACTCTATCCAAGTCCTAACCAATGGAATCAAAACGTTATTTGTTGAATTATCTAGGGACACCTGCTAGTCAACTTGTTCACAAAACCAAAGGCAAGGATAAATCATTTATTTGTGATCCTATGATTATAGATATATAAATTGCAATATGGAGAGCTATCCCGGACTCTTAGCCTACGCCCACACAACACCAAAGTTGCATCGCATTAAATATGTAGGACTAGACCCAGTTGAATGATAGGTCGCATATATAAGCACGTAAGCAAGTATAAAATGATAAACATAATCAAACAATCAAAGATAAATTAAGATAATCAAGATAAACAAACCAAACATTAAATCTTCATAAACATGGCTGATACCTAAAGGTATCAGCCGATAGTCATTGTAAAAATACACACGGTTTGATATATAAACGATGAAAATAAAGAAACCTCAATCGAAAGCGTATTCAGTTGTGCAAAAATTACAAGAGTTTTCTTATGATCTTAAGGCTCTTTCCTGACCTTCTTTGCTCTTTTTATTCGTCTCTTGGTCGACTTGGTGGTTTAGGGATTCACTTGCATACCTAAAACTGAGTTTAGGGTCGTCTATTTATAGAGTCTAGAATCGCGTCGATACGCCGTATCGAGCAATGTGGGATACGGCGTATTGGGGATTTCTTGGAGTAAGGACCACGTTTGATATCTTCCAGAATCTTTGTATATAATAAATCTTGAATACGACGTATTGAAGTTCCTGGATACGGCGTATTGGACTTGAATCCTTCATGGTATCTGGTGAAGTGTAGGCACATATACGCCGTATCTTCTTGATGGATACGGCATATTGAGGTAAAACTAGTTGGTTCTTCTTCGTTGACCAAAGTATTATATACGGCGTATCGTTGATGTGGATACGGCGTATTCTTCAAAGTCAGGCAATGATCTTTTAATTCATCAAAGTCTTAGATACGTCGTATAGGTCTAGAATAATACGGCGTATTGGCTGTCAGTTCAGTAGACTTTCTTGAACTCTTCATTTAAGCTCTAAAATGCGTGCCTTTTAGCATAACTCCACCAAGTACTCCATAATTACTGTAATTCTCAAGTACAAATGATTAAGTAATAATTCTTTGCAATAATCATACAAAAGGTTTAATTACATGGGATAAATGATGCTATAAAATAGACATTATTTGATGTCATCCAAGCTCACAACTTCTTGGACTTGATTTAAGTCACACAACATCTCAATTTGTGAGCTCAAGTAAGATGGTTTACATATTCTTAACCACATATCTATCAACAAGTAAATCATGAGCACACTATTTCAAGGTATTTTCAAAAAGAAATTCAAAATCTTTTAAAAGTGTGTGTTCAAATTTTCACTCCCCCACCTCAAATGTTTGGTATCATACAAATTTATTGTTGAGGGGAGTATACATCGTAATCGTTTTCTCTCATGTGCTTTTTAAAACTCATATATCTGTTTAATCCATTAGTATCAAAAATATCAAATGGTATGCTATTTTTGAGGGAGAGAAAATTAGATCAAAATATGATCGTCTTTGATGCAAGTGCATACTCTTTCCTATATGTACAAAACTCTTTCATTTATAATGAACATGTGTAGGTGGAGTATTTATGAAAATCAAAAACTTTCAAGGTGTTAAATCTCTTTCTTAAAACACTTTGATTGATTTTCAAATGGTTTTATGGTTATGATCTAATACCCAAAAAACCAATTAATTCACGATGTATCGCTCAAGTTATAAGGTGATAAGGTTAGGTATTATCCCATGATCCAACCAGATTTAAAGGTATATACCAGGGACCTCCATTAGATAGAATAGAAGTCCGTTGGTCAAAAATGAAGATGGATGAGAATATGGGAATAATGTTGACTAAGGCAAGAACTATCATTGGAACTATCACAATATGATGACAGTGAGGACGTCTTGGTAAACATTGAAGGGGTTTAAGAATAAAAAAGAAATGTGATGAAAGGGTTACAAGAATGAGAACCCTCCACACAACTTAAGGCAAAAACCGAGTCAATACATAATCTATCGGATATCACAAATATGATATTTGGTATTAAAGAAAGACATCATGGACCCAATGATGCAATGCACAAACCTCCCCAGCTACTCAAGTTTCTCTCAAAATAAAAATTGTTTTAATTCACACAA
Organism: Tanacetum coccineum; assembly: GCA_026074375.1. Classification (NCBI taxonomy): domain Eukaryota; kingdom Viridiplantae; phylum Streptophyta; class Magnoliopsida; order Asterales; family Asteraceae; genus Tanacetum; species Tanacetum coccineum. The sequence continues at coordinate 11,545 of BQNB010162403.1, read as the reverse complement.
AGACTAAACACGTTATCTATTGATTTCTCACTCCGAGAATGTTGATATTGAAAAGGTGGCAATCCGCTCCAGCCTTCGACCAGTAAAACTAAAACGTACTTAATGAGTTTAGAGCCAATATATCTTTATATTAATCTCAATAGGACACAATTTAAAATATACACCTGTTTTTCATAATAAAGAACACAAGTTGTACTGAGAGTCCTACACATTATCATCAAATCTTGACAAAACATTTAGAGTGGTGCTCTTTAGTACTTCACATTGACGAATGTAATTTCTTCATGTGTTAAAATCAAAGTTGTGTTAACTGGAATTCCAAAGTGATCCAGGTTTATGAGTATTGACGAGAAACACCAAAATTGTTGTTGTTTACTTTGCAATGGATATTAATAATTCACCTAAAATTGTTGTTATCCTACTGGGGGAATTCGGATTCAGGAACGACAAGTGGGGATGATCATAAAGTGGTGGTGAGATCGTTTACGATCACTAGACGTGTGCGTTTGAGATAATCCTACACTTTAAGTTGGAAAATATGTTAAGGAGATTCATTCACGAATTAAATCCTGATAACGCATGTACAATATTTATACTGTGTAACGATCCTTACAGAACTACATGTTAAAGTTACAAAAATTCGATGAATGAACAAGACATTCATCCATATCTGCTATTTCTTTTTAACCCTTACATGTGCAGGTACCGGCGAAGTAACTACCTTATTTTAGCACCGTCATATTCACTGCCATATACTCATACTCAAAGCATCAAGATTCAAGTACTTAATATGAAATCTTAGAATGAATACAGATACACGCCTGCAACCGTGGTAATCAATAACTTCCTCAAAGTCATCAAGTTTATGATTACAAGTAGATCAAGTCAATCTGCCACTTATAGGAGATTGTTAGCTTGTAGAAGCAAATATAAACAACCACCGAAGATGAGGAAGATTGTTAGCTTTCACGACAAATATAAGTATATTGGTCAGCAAGCGATGATGATAGATCTCAAAGGCTAAAGACAAAGAAAAGAAAACAAAAGATCAAGATCACAAGCATGATTAGAATAGTAAAGATCAAGTCTACTACTTAACAAGGTTCAAGAATAAGATACAAAGCCATGCAAAATCAAGAAATTAGTATAGATTAATGATCGCCCCCAATAGTATTCTTCAGTTCCGGCTTCGGTTTGACTGCTGATTCTTCTGTATTGACTCTGACTTTGGTATTTTTGGACTTTGGCCTTGATTTTGCACAGTCTTTTCCATTCCATGCTCAGTTTTGTCATTTTGGCTTGGTTTTCTGTCTTTTTGTTGATATCCACTTCCTGCACAATACAAATGCAAAACAAACATATATTTGGCAGTTTTTGTCTGTTTTTGGTCATTTAAGTTCGTTTTTAGAGGTAAAAGATATGTGTAATTAAGCACTTATCAGAGTTCTACAAAGGAGTATTGAACTTAGGACCCGATTACATTCGAGATGCGAAGACGAAAGAATGGCTCACACGCAGGCACATTAGCATGCATAAGATGGAATAGTGAAGAGAAGTTGAAGAAAAAGTCTAACTTAAAGACTTCACTGTAAACAAACGTGCTTCCCGGGAGACAACCCGGAATGTTATTTAATTTTATCAAGTCTGTCTTCCCAGACATCAATACGGCGTATCCGCTCCATACCATACGGCGTATTGATTGTCTGGACGTTATCAGTCTTTGCTTTTTATGCACTTTTAAAACATTATTGTCAGTTCTGGCAATACGGCGTATTCATGCACATGATACGGCGTATTCACCAAACTGACCCGTATTTAGTTTGTTTAGTTTAGTTTAAATTAACCGTATGTACTAAGATAGGAATGCATGTTTTTCCTATTTTTACATAGGACCTCGTGAAAGAAATATCGACGTATATTGGTGGAGAATTTACAAATCTGGAGATCTTGAAGTGTTGGAGTCTTGAAACTTCAAGGCGGCTGTTCAACAAGAATTCTTGCTCATTAAATCTACATGGAGAATCTACCGAGCAAAATATCAGGGGATTTTCTCATTCTAATTCTTTTTAATTTCCGTATTTAATGTTTTATCTATACAACGAGGACGTTGCATAATTCAAGTTGGGGGATGGAATTAGAATGTTTACTTGCCATAGTTTTCACACTAAAATGCTTAAATTTAAAAAAAATTCAAGCATACTTTTGTGAAATTACTTGATGCATAACCCGCACACAATAACCCTTGTTAGATATTGTGAGGATTTAACCTTATCCGTTTCCAAATGTTTACCCAAATTCCACAAAATATGAGTGTGCCGGTGATGTAGTAGACTTTAGAACTTGGCTTGGTATATCTATTCGAGACCGCAGTGATAAGTACTATGGATTTAGATGGAGTAACCTATTTAAATTGGTAAATTTTAGGATTACACCCAAAACGCCTTTACATGTTGCTTATTAACTAACTACACTGGTTAGTTAACCCCCGTAGAAACCCTTTATTTACTCTCACTTTAAGAGTAAGATACCCCTAGAACAACCCGTAGAGCCAATCCTTTAGGAAATTCACCAATTGTTTGTTTCGTTACACCTTTACACCTTAGCCTACCCTGTTAGATTAAGTTTATTTTACAGTTGCTAGTTGCTTAAAGTGTAAAGTTTGTATTTCCTGAGTCTTGTGTTAATTTTGGTACGGTTAGAAAATTTTGCACATTGCAAATGAGAATGTATATTATAGTCAAAACTCATGTATTTTTACTACCAACACAATTATTGGTACGTCCGAAGAATGAAAGAATTACCGAAGGAATTATCCGGAATTATTATGATCGTGAAGATGGTGAAATTACACCGAGTTTCGTAGTATAGTGTTAGAAAAAGAAAAAAAATAGAAAAATCGCAACAAAAAAGAGAAGGAAAGTTTGAAGATAATCGTTTTGCAAGTACCGAAGGAATTACACGAAGGATCGATTATTCGTTGATACGTCTTAAAAATCAACGATGTAGAGTATTGTATAAAGTGGTTGATATCGCCACTTGAAAAGTTTGTAAAGTATGGGATGATTGGGAAGTTGACCGTTGCGGAACGCCAACTTAGGTTGTTGATTTTTTTATTAAGGATCAAGATGATTGTCATATAGTTGTGTCTTAAATCATGATAACGGTCAGGAAAAATGTGTCTAGCAACTTATATCTTGGACTAGGTCTATTTGTTTTGTACTTTTTGTTTAACAAAAAAAACAAACCAAAAAATTAATTCCCTTTCCTAATCATTAAGCATGGGTTTTATGCGAATAAGGATGTGATCGAGCATGTATGTCTATTCCGTCGTTCGTTACGGCCATGTAGACATGTCTCAGTTGCCTTGTTGGTTTATTACTATTGGTGAAAGTTAGAAGATCCCTACCCTATATCATTCTTCATCCTAACCCTTGGTTAAACTCGAATGAGGATGTGATCGAACACACATGTCTATTCCGTCGTTACGGCCATGTATGTGTGCTTCGGCTGCCTTGATGGTGTGGTACTTTTGGTGAAAGATTGTAGAATGATCAACCCTAAGTCTTATAATAAAAACCCATTTTACCTTTATAAACTTGTTACTCCTTAGCTCTAATGGTGGAAATATGTATCCTTGCCAAGCCTATGATAGAATACCCGTCACAACCGAGCAATTGAGCGAATTAGTTACATGTTACCACATAGATTAGTTGAGTGATTTGAGTGTTTTCATATTCTTATTTCGTGAGGTGTTTGGTTGTGTACTTGTAATAGATCAAATAAATGCTTAAACGGAAAATTCCTTAGGGATACATTTTTATAAACTTCTAAAGGCTACTTGAGGACAAGCAGGATTCAAGTGGGGGGATATTTGATGACATCAAATAACGTCTATTTTATAGCATCATTTATCCCATGTAATTAACCCATTTTGTATAATTATTGCAAAGAATTGTTACTTAATCGTTTATATTTGAGAATTGTAGTAATTATGGAGTACTTGGTGAAAGTTAACTAAAAGGCATTCTGAAGCTTAAACAAAGATATTTTGAAGATTACTGTTCTAACAACTAATACGTCGTATCTATCAAGGAAGATACGGTGTATCTGTGCCTGCACTCACCAAAGACCACGAAGAAATAAAAATCTAATACGTCTTATCCAGGAAAGGCAATACACTATATTCAAGCTTTATGGAAATAAAATATTCTGGAAGATATCAAACATGGTCCCTACTCCAAGAAACCCCTGATACGCCGTATCCAAGACTTTGGATACGCCGTATCGAATCGACTCCAGACCCTATAAATAGATAACTCAAAAATGAGTTTTAAGTGTGCTAAATCATATTCGCGATGCTTTTACCACCAAGGTCGATTTTTAGAAGATAATAGAAGCTAAAAAGTGCTGCAACATGTTTTTTGCCTTAGGGTACCTTGTAATCCCATATACTTTGATAATCGTTCGATCTGTGGTATCTTTCGTTCTAACTCGGTTTGTGTACCTTGGGTGATTCGTTTATTTTTTTTGTATTTCATTCACAATTGGTTATTGGGCTAATACCTTTTCGTATAGCACATATGTATGAAGATTTTCCAATGCTTGTTTGTTTTTACTCTCGATTATTAATTTATAGTTGAGTATGTTTATCACATGCTATCTCTGTTATGTGTTTAATATTAGGTTCAATTGTATCTATGGATATCGCTGTTAGCTTAAGAGAACGGATAGTTACTATTTTAGTAAATTTATGTAGGTGTAATTTAATAGTTCACATATAATGTACTGCTATTTCCGGTGTCTAAGGATATCACCTATAGCGTTAACTAGACTATCATGATAGTGCCTGTGGGTTTAGTGAACAATGTTGACTTGCAGGGTGACCTAGAAAGATTCTAACAAATAACGTTTTGATTCCCTTGGCTTAGTTTGGACAGTGAACTACCACTTATATAAATTACAGTAAGCAGTAAGTTTTGTTAAGTCTCGATGATCTAGAATCCAAATGTTACCATTATTACCTTCTATGATGTATTTATAATCAGTAAAAAGATGTATTATGCGGATACGTTTAATTGTGACAGAATTCTTCGTATCTAGGTCTTAGGAAGAAGTAACGCCTAAGTCTTAAGAATGATATGCCGCCTCGAGATAAGTAATCATTGCACTAATAAACAAACCTGCATTTTAATTAGAATAAGTAGGATTAATACGTTTCCCTTACATTAGGCTTCACCGCATCTTTATCTTCTGTCTATCGCCTTGTGTGTGTTAATTGTCATCAAAACCTTAGGTTAGATAACTAAACCTCGTGCCAATCTCTTAGCCTGAAAACCCTCCTTCTTGCATTAGTTTTAGGTTTAACTTAGATAACTAAAATACTGATAGATTAGATATTAACGCTCTCGCTCTTTGTGATCGACACCCTACTTACCACGAAACTCTAGCTGACCAGGTACACTGCCCGTTAAAGTGTTGTTTTTAGGTATAGTCAGCATAAAATAAATAATAAAACTTGATACATAAATAATACCTACTCACAACGACACATCATGCTATAAATACTACACTATTCTTTTGCAGATTTCAGACCTCTTTGTACAGATTTTTCAGTTTCCTTTCTCTTACTTGAATCTTCTTTCTCTCTCTAAAATTCTTGATCACTAGCTATGATTAATCTTGTTTCAAGTGATCCAATCTCTTATTCTTCCTCCTCCCTCTATCAAGTGCAAGAGAAGAACACTCGTATTCGCCAAGAAACGAAGTGTTATAGATCAGTCAATTTATTCTATCTTCTGCTAGATCCAAACCTCTATTTTTTTGATCTTGTGTGGTTGTGTAAATCCCGATAGTGTATAAATCCAGAAGTATTGATTGTGTGTCGGTTAGTATTTTAGTCCTTAAAATACATTAGTAAAGGTGTAGATTGGTTCTAGCTAAGATTAAGACTCGACATTTAGCTTAGTGTCGGAAAACAAGATAAGCGACGTGTAAACGATTTTCTCCGCCTAGAGGGAGCTTGTTAACATAGTGAAATCTCGAGTCAGATACTCGGGGAGTGAAGTAGGGCGAAGAAGAGCTTCATAGTCAAACCACTATAAATCTCGGTGTTGAGGTTTGATTGTTCTATCTCTGATCTCTTATACCTTATTTATTCTTCATACTTATTGTTTATATTGTGATTGTATTGCAATATAAGCAAACTTTTAAAACGTTAATTAACCTGTAAACTATACAACCCTCCCCTTTTAGTTTCCACAATTGGTATCAGAGCCAGGTTACTCAAGATTTTTAAAATATATTGTATTTTAAAGCTTGGATCGATTTATGGATTCTTACAAATATCTAGAAGGGAAATCTATGCAAAGACCACCACGTTTCGAAAGTGATAGTTTTATTTACTGAAAAATAGATTTGAAACATATGTGAAATCAAAAGATCTTGATCTTTGACATGCTGTTACTGAGGGTGATTTTATACCTATTCAAAACAATCCAAAAACCAAATTAGATGAGGTTGTCCCTTTTGAAAAACAAAACGATGATCTCAAAAAGAGACTTGCGAAAAATAACAAAGCTAAAATGGTTATTTACAACGCTTTGCCTAGGAAAGAATATGAAAGAATTTTTATGTGTAATACATCAAAAGAAATTTGGAAAACCTTGTTAATCACCCATCAAGGTAATAGTCAAGTCAAAGATAACAAGATTAACCTTTTGGTACAATAATATGAACAATTCGTCATTTCCGAAGAAGAATCTATAGATAGTATTTTTGCTAGATTTAATACTATTATTACTAGTCTAAAAGCTCTTGATTAAGGTTACTTTAGCAAAAACTATGTTAGGAAGTTTTGTAGGGATCTACATCCTAAATAAAGAGCACAGATCACGACGATTGAAGAGTCGAAAGACTTTACATCACTATCACTTGATGAACTCATCAGGAACCTCAAAGTTCACGAGATGATCATCAAGAAAGATTTAAAAATAGTCAAAGCTAAAGGAGAAAGAAAATCTCGTACTTTAAAGGCTAAGAAGGAATCTAGTGTTGAAGAGAGTTTGACTTCCAGAAGTGAAAACGAAGAATACGCCATGGCGATTTCAATAAGTTCTTCAATAGAAGAGGAAGGTTCGTGAGACAACCACGGATTAACAAAAAGACATTCTAAAGAAGCCGAGATGACAAGAACGAAAAAAGTGATAGGAAATGTTTTATATGCGGAGACCCAAATCATCTTATCGAAGAATGTCCGAAACCACTAAAGGACAAGAACCAAAGGGCTTTCGTCGAAGGTTCTTGGAGTGATAGCGGTGAGAAAGATGTTGCAAAGGCTAAAGACGAAGCTTGTCTCATGGCTAATGCATCTATTGAGGTACATTCCAAATCCCCATAAGTAGCGCCGCCCCCATATCGATATGGGACCGCCACTAGTCGAGCATAATATGTCTGCACTAATTTTTTTAAACACAAAACCAAACACACCAAAAACTCAAAATCAACCACTAAAACTAAAATTGAATGTGAAATCAACATTGATAATCAATCCTATCATCATAAACATCATCAATTGTAAGTCATTTCATCAATTTTCTTCTTAATCTGAGTCTAGGATTCAATTGAACACAAAACCAAAAATCGAGGGTTTTCACTTTTCTTATGTTTATGTGCAATTAGGACTATAATAACATAATGTATAACTAATTTGCTTCCCGTACACTTAGTATTTGCATAATTAAGTGTGCTTGGTAAAAAAAATTCAACATGAGCAAAACCCCAATTTATTCTCAAAATTTCTTACGTTAGGAACATCATAAAAATGTTTTAATGCATTGTTAATACATTCTTAAATGTTTTTGCATTCATGCATAATGATCTCATGAACATAGATCGAGATATATAGTCAATATATATTTTCGACATGTTTGGATGAGCAAAAACGAATAAAGGAGCGTTTTGGTTAACTTATAGGTTTTGATTTAGAGTCGAGTTAGCCGCAACTCCACATTTGTTGCATATAAGCACACACTAGGAACAAATTTTGTTTACCAAATCAAGTTCACAATAATAAAATTATGCATAAATGTTTTAGGTGACAATGCCTCGCAAAACTACTGATGACCACAAAAATACTAGAAGCTCTATTCCAAAAATTTCCACTGAATACAACGCACCTCTAAAACATACTTTTGAATTCTTTAAAAACCATTCCATTCATGAGGGTCGGGTTGTTTATCAAGACTTTGATGATTTGGTGTATGTTAAATCTATGTTTGAAATGATTGGGGTTGAGTGTCTTCTCACAATAAGTGAGAAAATCGTTCCTCGTTTTATTCTTGAGTTCTATAGTCAATACCGTGTCAACTATAATTTGTAAGGTCAGATGTTTGTCGAGTTTGTCATTCAAAACCAACTCTTTTCTTTTACTCTCAAAGAATTCGGTCAAATCCTTCGTATTCCCTACAAAGGTGGTTGTTCTTTTTTCGAAAAGTGGTCACTTGACAACTTGGAGTCTAGCGATCCAACGAGTGTGTGAATGCATGTACTACTCTTACGCTTGGAAATGGTTGCTGTTAGCCTTAATTTTATATAAGTCGAACAAGAATGTTATCGGTCTTATTAGTCATAATTAGTCTTGTTTGAGATGCTCTTCATGCTTTTCCTTGTTCTTTGAATAAATTAATATGTCGTCGATAAAGACAATCACAAATTTATCCAAGTACGGCTTGCACACCCTATTCATGAGGTCCATAAATACAGCGGGTGCGTTTGTCAACCCAAAAGGCATCACTTGGAATTCATAATGGCCATAACGCGTCCTAAACGCGGTCTTCAGAATATCTTCCTCGCGAACTCTCAACTGGTGGTAACCTGATCGTAGATCAATCTTCGAGTAGACACTCGATCCTTGAAGTTGGTTGAACAAGTCATCAATTCTCGGAAGTGGATAACGGTTCTTTACCGTTAGCTTGTTTAGTTCACGATAATCGATGCACATACGAAACGATCCATCCTTCTTTTTGACAAACAAGACCGGGGCTCCCCAGGGTGAAGAGCTGGGCATTATAAATCCCTTGTCGGATAGTTCTTGAAGTTGTTTTGCCAGTTCTTTCATTTCAGATGGTGCCAACCGATAAGGCGCCCGTGCTACAGGTGCAGCACCTGGTACCAAATCAATTTGGAATTCTACTTGTCGAGCTGGTGGAATACCCGGCAAGTCTTCAGGAAAAACTTCAGGAATCGGCACGTCCTCAAGTCGCTTCCCCTCCGACTTGTCTTTGGCTTCCTTCGTGGTAATGTGCGCCAAAAAGACATCACCCTTTGACAAATATACTCTTGTGTTTTAGTGCACGAGACTGAATTCAGGGGATTCTTTCCTTGATTGCTATCCATCCCTTGAAAAATTAACATCTCTCTTTCGAACGGAACTCGCAAATCTTCTCGTCACAGATGATCACTCCATGATACTTTGCTAACCAATCCATACCAATAATGACGTCAAAACTACCGAGTGGGACCGGCATCAAGTCGATGTTGAAAGGGTGGTTCATGAAGTTTAGAGTGCAACATGATTTTGGTGTTAACTCATATGATTTTCCATCGGCTAATTCCACTCATCATGAAAACTTTTTCTAACGTAGTGGGGGGTATGTTAATCAAGGGACTAAAGGTAATAGATTACAAAGTTCCTAATCTGCAACCAGTATCAGATACAATTTTTCATAAATTAATAAATCAAAGTGATACGTTAAACTCTGTGAAGTTTTGAAACATAAACCATCACTCTAAGACTTGACATATTACACCAGGTTGCATGACGTAGCCATTACTTTCACTTGATATACTTTTGCCATCAATCAGAATTTCTCTGTTAAAGTGAGTTCATAGCCTCACTTTTAAATCTCTTGAATGTTTTCATAAACCCGTGAGGGGGATACATGCTATAAACTATGAATACAAGTATTTTCTAAATGTATGCTATCATAATATATTATTGCCTATGATCTAAGTCCCTTTATGCCAAAAGACCCCACTATCATGGACCATTAATCACTTGCGAGTGAACGCGAATATTGTGGATAGACCTATTGGGATTGACGAACCCCGTTTTTGTTAGCCGGATAGGCAACCAAACGCACTATATTTGAATCTTATAGGTATATGGCAATTACCTACATCGGGGGCCATTATCATTATATATATCATTTGTTAGGAATTCACTTTACGTGACGACATTTACAGAATTACCATTGTTTACCATATCACCACACACAGGGACTAGTATAGTTAACATAGGATTCTTATGTAATGTGTGGTGGTATAAATACCCCTCTATGGCTTCCATAGAAGGGTTGAGTCATTTGTATCTTCCATTTTTATACATCTTATTTTATATTTTAACTTTCTCTCACTACTCTCTCTTACTAAAATGGCTATCATGTGGTTTGACTCACCTATACCACCGGATCATAGTTTTCATAAATATGTCAATTGGTATCAAGAGCCATGGAGTGGTGTGTTTAGTTTTTGTGTTTGTCTTTTGATTTGTGTTCAAAACCTTTACAAAGAACAAAATCTTGATTTAAAAATTTTCGGCTTAAAAACCTTAAAGTTGTCATTTTTCTTGTTCCTATAGGGTTAGTAACACTAGTTGTACAAGATTTTTTTGCAAAAAACCAATCATAAATGTGTCTTTTTGAGTTTTGAAAATTTTGGTTTCGTCATAGTTATAACCGAACTAGTCGTCGTAGTTGAAACCGAACGAGTTGATTTTAGTTGGAACCGAACGAGTTGATTTTAGTTGGAACCGAACGAGTTGATTTTAGTTGGAACCGAACGAGTTGATTTTAGTTGGAACCGAACGAGTTGTTTTTAGTTTGAACCGAACTAGTTTACTCCTTTGACAATCGAACTAGCTAACTGAACTAGTTAACCGAACTAGTTAACCGAACGAGTGAACCGAACCAGTTTAGTTAATTGGCACCGAACTAGTTAACCGAACTAGTTAACCGAACGAGTGAACCGAACTAGTTTTTATTCATTGGAACCGAACTAAACAAGATTCATTCGAACCGAACTAAACCAACTTCTTTGACAACCGAACCAATCAAGTTGTTTAAGAACCGAACTAGTCACTTTCCAATTAAAACCTATCAACTAAAATTTCTAAATTATACGGTTATTTCTTTGACTTGTAAAATCCCGTAAAACATTAACTTGTTTTCTCGGTTTTGTCGAGAATTGTAAAATCCCGTGTAGTTTCAAGAATTATTTCAAGACTCAACAACCACTCAACCAAACACAATTTTTTTCTACCACCGTCCGATCAACCAAGTAATCTTTGTAACAATCAAATGACGACTCTTGCTGACAAAGCGATGTCCACCTATGATGGATAAAGAATCATGAAACTTAAAGGCTAGATTTTTGAATTAATCTTTTGTGACTACAGAGTTGATCAGGTGTCACTTATTTGAGATTGAAGTAGCATTTTACGAAGGCGTGATCTTATTTTATCTTGATGTCGGGGTTGGCTGGATGCATG
>BQNB010162401.1:0-12681 GCA_026074375.1 Tanacetum coccineum | reverse complement strand
GGTCTTTGAAAATCAACTGATTGGTCTTTGAAAATTCGTTGTTTGCTTCTTTGAAATGGTTATTTGATGATTCTAAACTTTTATTTTTGGTTTTGAAATTCTCAATTTCACCTTTTAATTTATCAACTAAAGCCTTGTTTGATGTTTCCTAAAATTTATTACGGTTTTTGCTGTCATCAATTTCATATTTTAGTTTCTCAATTAAAGAAGCAAGCAAATCACATTCTTGAGCAAGTTCATCAGTATCATCCTATTCTCTATCATAACACATATCAGGATATGGTTTATTAACAGATTCAGGTTGCTCAGGATATTCTCGATCATCATCAAACACATTATAGTTATCATCATCATTTTGTACCATTTGTAATGGCTCAGCATCAAAGATGGGTCCAGAATTGTCAATGGTATTTGGAGTAACCTCTTGAATCTGTGCCATGTACATATAATGTGCTTCCAATTCCTGATTGTCAGATCTATCATCAGTGCCATCCTTCCAATCAGCTTTCTCTGCATTAAACTGAACTCCAGCTTCCTCTTGCTTACACAATAGCATCTTTTCCTTGTGATAAGCTGCATCCTTTGCTCGTTTCGGTTTTTGACATTCCCTTGATACAAGACCATATTCCTTGCAATTATAACACTGAATCCCAGACTTTGGCACTACCTGAGTTCCTACATTCTCCCTAGCCCCGGCAACATTAACTACCTTCTGAATTTCATACCTAGTTCCTTTGTTAATTCTTGGAGAATTATCTTGATTAGCTCTACTACTATTTGATGAAGTTCGAAGGTTGTTGTTGGTAGGTTTGTAGATTTTCTTGAACGAGAGAAAAATTAAAGCCATGAGTTTATCAATCTCCTTTTCCTTTGACATTTCATCATCTTCAGCAACCGTAGCAGGTTCTTGATCATAAATAGGAGCAGAAGAGTTAACAATTGATTTTCCTCTATATCTTGTAGCTTGTTGTGATCTGGTTGAGGAATTTTGAGTGTGGTGATTATTTTGAGGATGGTAAGTTGGTTGTTGTTCAGAAACAAGTGCAAGTGGATTAGTACTATGTGCTAGTCTTTCAGCTCTTATCTCATTAACTTCGGTCTGGTGTTGCTTCAGAATGTCGTAAAGTTTGTGATAGGAGACAATCTTTAGCTCTTGACTCATCTTAACAAGTGTCATAAACCTTTGCCATTCTGGTTGTAATTGAAGTAAGAACTAGACATTTACTTTATGATTTGTAACATCACACTAATTCCTGACTAGCTCATTCATCATCTTGTAGAACCTTGAGTAATACGATTCAAGTGATTCACCATCACGTGATGTGAATTTTCTAAACTCCCAATATAAATTGGTTTCAAGATCTTGAACATTGATTGATTCACCTTGTTTCAACCTTTTAATGGATTTCCATATTTCACATGCATTATGACAAGCATCAACTGTGGAGTAGATATCGCTATCTATCCCTGTGAGAATGATCTAAACAGCTTCAGCTTCGGCATTCAGTTGATCTCGTATGTCTTGTGAAACATTCTTATAGTTCTCCATATACCCTTCTGTAGTTGTTTCAGAACTACCTTCAGCAACTGGAATGGTCTTCTCAGTCCATTTGAACTTGTATGGTGGATTATGGATACAATAGTTGATGAGTTCATTGTTTGGTTTGGTGTCGATGTATCTCTTGATTCTGGATTTCCACTGAACGTAATTACCCGGTGCTAACATTGGTGGACGGTCTTTGCCTCCCGCTTCCATGATAGCATTGTGAAGAGCGTTGGATGTTTGAGTTCACAAATTGTTATTGGTATTTGACATTTTGATGAAGTTATGAATGATTATGGATCTTAAGGAGATAAAGTTGTGTTGTGATGACGTTTAAGTTCAAATTTGGTTTTGGTTGCGATTAAACAAGTCCAATTAACAAATTCAGTAACTAAATTCGGTTTCTTCTGAATGTCAATTTCGACAAGTGTTGATCGATGTCGGATAGAACAAACTAGAAACTTTTGTTGGACAAGTCTAAGATCAAACTCGGACGAAACTTCTCGGATAGAAATCTTTCTTGGGTAAAACTTTTCTCGAACAATTAGATCTCGGATAGAACTTGAAGACAATTTGGATCAAAATTAATAAAAATTACAAATGATAATTATCTAACAAATGTCCTATTACAAAATTCGATAATAATTCTCCTAACACAAAACTCGATAAAACCGAGAACTTGTGTATCTATTACAAATTTTATGCTAAATTCCGAGAATGAAATGAAATCCTAAAACACACTTTTTGATAAAACCGAAAAAGTGTGCACTATCACAACTCGATCTATCAACAATATGATTTTTTTGCAAATACTTAGTAAATTCGGAAGTACTAGCTATCCCAAATTCGAAAATACAAAAAATTCACATAAACTGCCGACAACGAGAATCTAACCCTGGACTTCTCGTTATAGAATTTTAACGCAATAACGTGTTAACCAACTGAGCTAACAAGCTTAATTGGTTATCCGTTGCCAATTTCGATATATAAAGAAATTTCGGAAGACCCCTTATTTATTTATTGCAAATTCGGTTTGTCCTTGTTTTCTTAAAAAATCGATTGTACTCTTTTTTTTCAAAACAGAGATAAAAAAATTCCTTTTGCAAGAATCGAACGCGTGACCTTCTCAATCAGAACTTAAGACTCACATACAAACCAACTGAGCTAAAGATTGATTTGATCAAATTCTTACAAATTCAATATATAAAAGCAAATTCGATGTACTTTTTTTTTTCTAAAACCAAATTCGAAAGTACTAACTGATCTTCATGAAACTCATATTGAATTTTGTTTAAACTCGGAACAGTATTTTTCCTTTCTGAAAGTGATTAAATCAACACGAAAATGATAAAAATAAATCTAAAAATGAATTTTAATACTTTCTAAACCTTAGACAAGATAGAACCTTGAATGGAAAGAAAGATGAAAATCACTCTTAAATGTAAAAAAATTCGAACAAAAAAATAACACAACTAAATATCCTCCTTGGCTCTTGATACCACATGTTATCCCAATACTTACCTCATAATCACTTATCAATAAGCTTTTATCTAGAAAAGAGATGAAGAAAATAGAAGATTTATTAGAGAGAGAAAGTAGAGGTGGGAGGTTACACACACATAGAATGTGAGAAAAATAGCAACCAACACCCTCTCCATGTGTGAAGAGGGTTCTATTTATACCTTTGAGCCATAAGTGGCATGTGGACTTTCTAACTTAGGTCGGGCTTGGCTTATCTTGGGCTTTGATCCCGAAACATGGACAAAATTAGATTACAATCCAAGCCCATTTAACCCGACTAGCCTATTACTTAACAAGACTAATAAGACCGATAACATTCTTGTTCGACTTATATAAAATTAAGGCTAACATCTTCATTCTCAAGTGTGCTTGCAGAAGCAGTTTGCCAAAACTGTTCTATGAGAGAGACATAGATTAGTGAACTTTTAGTGAGGGCATACCTAATGTGACTTGTAGTGAGAAAATCAATTATCTGATGAAATCCTTCACTTCCTTCTGACTTCTGTAAGTAGGCAACCATGTCGTGCTTGTCGCAGAAATCCAAATTCGCCATTTGAAGGAGAGAAGTTAGATTAGGCTTCTGGGATATGTTTGTATATGAGAGTATGTGAGCTTGGCAAAGTTAATTGAGATTATATATAAAGCACTTAAGGTTTTGATTTGACCTACTGAATGAAATTTGTTCTTATCTTGAATAAAGCTTATGATTTTATAAAAAGATCATGAATTCTCCAAATTAGTCAAACCTATAGACGAAGTTGTTGGCGGAAATTTCACAACGGCTATATTTAATTAAAAAAAATCTGTAATGCCTCAAACAGTACTAACGGTCACCTACCAGTACTAATTTTATCCTAACAATACTAACTTTAAGTCCAGCCGTACTAACTTTACCCAGCAGTATTAAGATATTCCTGGCAGTACTAACTTAATACTGGCAGTGTTAAGTTTATGCCAAGCAGTATCAACTCCAATTATGTTCCAACAAGCATTGCCATCATTAATTTAGATTCTCATAATCTCTATTTCTGTTTTTCAGCTCACTAAATCTCTTATTTCTTTTTCTCACCAATTCACTCTTTCTGTTTTTATCACACAACTCTCTTTCTGTTTTTCAGCTCACTATATCTCTCTTTTCTTTTTTCTCACCAATTCAGACAGTTTTGTATAATGTTCCATCAATTCCATTAGTTTCATGCTGTCATCTCCACTTACAAGTGTGTTAACTCTTAAGAGAGGTGGATCATTAGACTATTTAGATGCAACCTCAAACCTAGTTTAAGCTTCTGCACCCCCCCCCCCCCCGATTTGGAATCTTGGCCCTGAGACACTACCTGAATCAGTCCCTAAGGGAAAAGATTCATTAAGTGTTGCTATGGATTGGGTCCTATTTATGTTACCACTGTACTGCTCTGCTTCTAAGCTAGAAGCAGTAGTGGTAGCCCTTTCCATTCTGTCTTCCCACTCCTTATAAATAGTCTTATCTGCAACAAGGTGAATAGGTCCACTAGACTAAGATATCTCAGTGGTCCTTTTGGCTTTCCTATGTTTTTGAGTCTTTTGAAGTTGATATGATTATAAAATAGTGATTGGTTCTTCATTAGAGAGTTGAGCAGATGTAAATGTGTGTTAGGGATCAGTGGGTTGTCCTGACCCTTCATCCACTTTTGCTGAATGTTACATTTTCTTTCATCCAATCTTAATTAACCTCCCCTCAAACAATGCTTCAAAGATTAAGTAATCCAATGCTAGCAATCAGAAAGGTAAACCTGCTAACATCAAAAGCCTTTGTGAGAAGATCTGTAACATTGTGGTATGTGTGAGTCTTGATCATTTGAACCAACTTCTTCTCATAAGAATCTCTAATGAAATGGTGCCTTATTTCAATGTGCTTGGTTTTAGAATGAAACATTGGATTCTTCATAATACAAATGGTGCTTTCATTATCAATGTGAATCTTGGTGTTCATGAAGTTGAACCCATAATCAAGCATTTGATTTTGGATCCATAACACCTGCCCATAGTAATTTTCAATAGCAACATACTCTGCATTAGTGGTAGAGTATGCAACTATAGTCCTGCTTATTACTATGCCATTAAACACCTTTTGCCAAGAACAATGACAACTCCCCGGTTGTGATTTCCTGTCAAGGCTAGCTCTAGCATAATCACTATCAGAAAAAGCTTCCAAGTCAAATGGTGAATCCATAGGATACCAAAGGCCTAATTTTGGTTGACCTTTTAAGGATTTAACAGAATTCTCTTCACCAACATGAAATGTGAAGACTTTTAAGAGTACTTGGGAAACCTAGCACAAGCACAAGCCAAGTAAACATTATGTCAGGCCTAGAAGCTGTTAAGTACATCAATGATCCAATCATTGATCTATATAAGTGAACATCCACATCCTCAGCTTCTTCATCCTTGTTTAATGCCTTGTTAGTCTCTATTGGAGTGCTTGCTGCCTTTACAGTGGTAAAATCAAACTTCTTCAATATATCAGCCACATACTTATCTTGGCTAATGAAGATCCATTCTCTTCTGTTGTAACTGCAATCTAAGAAGAAAGTGAGCTCCTCATAGAACCATCTGGAACTCTTGTGCACATCTGCTCAATTCAACAACACAAGACTTTTTTTATAGACCAAAGATGAATATCAACAACATACACATGTATCAACAGGATATCACTTTGTCCTTTCTGATGAACAAAGTTTATCTAAAGTGACCTCTTCTGTACTATTTCTAATAAGTAGGTAGACAAAGTCTCATACCAGGCTCTAAGAGCTAGATGTAGACCATATAAAGCTTTTTCTACCTTATAAACCTTATCAGGGAACTGTGGATCTTCAAAACCAGAGGTTGGCACACATATACCTCCTCTTTAATAGTACCATATAAAAAGGCACTCTTCACATCCATCTGGTACACAATAAATCCCATAAATGATGCATAGGCCAAAAATAACCTGATTGCTTCAATCCTAGCAACAAGAGCAAAAACCTCATCATAATCAATTCCTTCTTCTTGGGTATAACCTTGTGCAACCAGTCTTGCTTTGTTTCTAACTACAATTCCTCTCTCATCTTTCTTGTTTCTATACACCCACTTAGTTCCAATAGCCCTCTTGCCTTTTGGAAGATCCACCAGAGTCTAAACCTTTTGAAGTTTAAATTGCAGAAGCTCCTCTTGCATTGCTTCTATCCAGCTTGAATCTGTCAAGGCTTGTATCACCTTTTTGGGTTCTATTTGTGAGAGAAAACAGGCAAATAAGCAGTTTTGATAATCTTTGTGATTTGTTCTCCTCTACTTTTTGATGTAGCTCACCAAACCAAGTTCTTCAAGATTTTGTTGTGACATCCTTCTTGTTAGTGGAGCTGAATGCAAATCTCTAATTATTTGCTCAATTGGATGATCTTTGTGAATTCTTGTTGTGGGAATAGAACTGACATTCATAGTTGTACCAAGTTGTTGAGGTCAGCTTCTGCACCCACTTCTTCTCTATCATCATATGCATCATCAAATATGCTAGTTGCTTCCAAAGATTGCATACTTAGATCATTAGGAATAGGACTAGCAGTATTAATATTTGAGCTACAAGTATTAATATTTTCACTGGCAGTATTAATACTTGGCCCAGCAGTATTAACATCTTGAGTACTGCTATCAATCCTTTCTTGATCATCAGCACTATCAAAACTTTGTCCAGCAGCACTAACAGATGGATTAATAGTAGAAACTCTGTTACTGTTGTTAGCATAACCTTTTTTCTGTTGAACAAGCAAATTATCCAATTTAGCTCTAAAATCTTGCACATGTTGGTCATCTTCTTTATTTGAAGCTCCTTCTTCCTTTTCTTGACCATTTCTTTTACTTAAATTATCATCTCCTTTTCCTAGTACCTCATCAGCATCCTTATTATTTGTGTCCTAAGAACTTAAAGAGAGTGGAGAATTAGAAAACATGAGTGGTAGCAGTATGTATTCATGATCAAATGCTTTCTCTTATCCAGCTTGCCCTGCATTAACATTTGTCTATATACATGCATCACCATTAGTTTGATTTCCAACAGTAACTGGCTTATAATTCATAGATTTTGTCAGTGAATCAATATCAAAGAGCCATTCTGGACCACTCCCTGCAACATTAGGTTTGTTTTCAAGGAAGTTTATGTGCAGATTCTCCTCTACCTTCCTAGTTCTAGTGTTAAATACCCTAAAAGCCTTGCTATTTATAGAGTATCCAACCAAGAACCCCTCATCAGCCTTCCCATCAAATTTTCCTAGAGGATCTAAGGTATTAAGAATAGTCACAGGACACCCAAAAGGTCTCATAAAGCTTATACTAGGTGGTCTACCAAGTAATAGTTCATAAGGTGTCTTGTTGTGAGGCTTGGTCACTAGAACCCTATTCTGAACATAACAAGCAGTATTAACTGCTTCAGCCCAAAATGTAGTAGGTAATAATGAATCTGCTAGCATAGTCCTAGCTGCCTCTATTAGTGTCCTATTCTTTCTTTCAGCAACTCTATTTTGTTGTGGAGTTCTGGCAACACTAAACTCCCTCTTAATCCCTTTCATCCCACAAAACTGATTCATGTCATTATTTTTAAACTCAGTTTCATTGTCACATCTGATGATTTTAACCTTATGATTTATTTGGTTTTCTATGCCAGTTATAAAAGTTTTAAGGATCCTACTAGTCTCATCCTTAGTGGCAAAAAGAAAACCTAACTAAACCTACTATAGTCATCAGTGACAACAAGGCAATATATCTTGTGATTGATACTCCTTACAAATGTTGGCCCAAATAAGTTCATATGCAACATTTGTAAGGGATGGCTGATAGAGCTTACAAGCTTGGTCTTACAAGAGGCTTTGTGTTGCTTTCCCTTCTGACAAGCAACACAAGAATGGTCATTTTCAAAAAGCTTTGAAGGTAAGCCTCTAACAAGGTTTCCCCTCACAAGTTTGTTCATAGTTTTTAAAGTTTATATGACTAAGCCTCCTATGCCATAAATAAGACTAATCAATTTAGCCTTGCAATTAAACAAGTCAAACCACCAAAAGGAAAATACATTCTTTAAATACAAAACTGTTACATGTTGTTCTGTCTGGGAACTATAAGCAAGACTTGACATACATCAAGTAGCTAAAGTCAGGAGATAGACATGACATTCAGTCTCATGAAAAGAATATAAAAAAAACACGTTTTTCTTGTCACATAATTTTAGATTCCTCAAAATCATGCTCATGCCTCCCCTAAGTCTGTGCACTCATTTGTACTAGACTAATTCCCTTATCTTCATCAATCTGAGAAATCTGGTGAACCTCCTTTAGGACTTCCTGCAAATGCAACAAATCCACCATCAATGTCTTGATAATCTGTAAGGTAGGACTTGTTCCCAGTCATATGCCTAGAGCATCCACTATCAAAAATCCCTTAATCCTGTAAAGCATATTGTGGATTACCCTGCACTCAAAATAAGAGAATTAGTTTCTCTTGGGGACCCAAGCCATCACTGACTTGAGTCTGCCTTGAGGATCAACATAGTCAAATCTTTTAGGCATGTATGATCCACTGTCTTTGGAGATATGGTCAATTACTTTTCCTGTTGGTCTCCAAATCCAGCATGCTGAGGACTTAACAGCATTTTCCCTTTTTCCCTCAGCAGTACTAACTACTGCTTTTGGCCCAGCAGTAGTTACATTGTTAACTCTAGCAGTTTTAACTTTTTCATTAAGATTATTGGTTTTAGCTGCTGATTTTTGGTTAAAAGTCCTTCTTACTGGTGAATGTGCTTTAAAATAGGAATATGTTTTGGGTAATGCATCATTCACTTTTGATTTAGGGGCAGCAGTATTAACAGGCCTGGCAGTACTAATTGATGCTGCTGCTCTTGGAGAGCTTTGCTTAGCAGCATTAACTGGTACTTGTCCTGACTTTGTTACAACTGCTGTTGGAACAAAATTCCTTTTAGGATGTGGGTGAGTAAATTTATTTTGGTGGTTCACCCTCTGAGCATTGTTCCATACTGGTCTAATTTCCCTTTGACCAGTAACCCTTCCCTTATTATTCAACACTGGTTTTTCTACTATTTTCTTGTCATGAAAATCACAGTCTTTGATTAAATGGTTGAAACTTCCACATACAAAACAAGCTTTCTTATTGAACTCAAAACCATCCCCTAGTTTCTGAGTCATTATTCCATTCCAATTTCTTTTATCAACCCTAGGACTCTGACTTTTCCTAAGGTTTTCAGCTTGCCTATATGTGTGTTGTTCAATAACAGATTTCCTAGTATTTTCATCTGATTTAACAAAATTGATTTTAGCATAACTAGGTTTATTCTGTTCAAATGAAGGTCTAATCACACAATCATCATCACTATCAGACTCCTACTCTTCAATGATAGGAGCACTAGGCCTAACATCTTTAGGTTGTTCTAAACTATCCTTACTAGACTTAGATGCAGTTGATTCAATTCTAGGCACACTAGAGATAGTTTCACTCACATTAGTCTTATAGACAGAATCATCTAATCCAGCAAAGGATAAGTCAGGTCTTGAGGGCATGTAGTTCCTAGTGTAGGGAGGGGGAACTGCATGATATTGCTTAACCTTCTTAAACCTATCATTTACTTGATTGTTTTCTTCTTCAATCTCATTCACACTACTATCAAATGCACTTTCAAACACTTTACTTTTATTTAGATGACAATCATGCAATTTATTTTCATTCATTTGACTGTTAAAACCAACACCAGACTTGTTATTAACACTTATTTGACTGTTTATCAGTTTAGTTAGCTTCATAGATGATGTTTCAAACTTTTCTAATTTTAGTTTTAAATCATCTTTTTCTCTTAAAGCCTCTGCTAACTGATTTTTAAGCTCTGTTATAGAATTATCTCTTACCTTAACATCATATTTCAAAAATGCAATGTCTTCCTCATAAACAGCTTCATTTTTTTGATGAACAACAATTCTAGCTTCTAATGATTCTAAGCCTAATTGATAACCTATAATTTCTAGATTAGATTTTTTAAGAGCATCACGCTGTTGATCATACTGTTTTTGAAGAGTTTCATATGATTTTAAGCAATCTTTAGAGCAAGTATGTACCTCAGAGTCTGAACTTGATGAACTTGATGAACCTTGGGATGTATAGGCCATTAGAGCAAAGTTTGTGATGTCTTCTTCAGCCTGAAAGCTCCAATCATAACCACCTATCCCATCTTGAACAACCAAGGCATTTGCAGGAGTCTCTACTGGTACAATCCTTCTTGGAGCATCTCCATTTCTATTCCCCTGATTCCTTGGTGCCCTACATTCTCTAGCAAAGTGACCTCTCCTGTGGCAGTTGTAACATTCAACCTTTGTCTTATCAAAGCCAACAGTTTATTTGCCATTAAAATTCAGATTCCTTCCTGTCTTCTTTAAGAATCTCTTCTCCCTCATGGTAAGCATGACCACCTGCCATTTGAGATCCATCTTTCAAGATCATCAGTATCAATCTGCTTCAAATCTTCATTGTCCAATTGTGGACTATTAGATTGATTAACAAAGAAGAAAAACATGACATCATCAGCACATGTTAAGGAAGAAGCTTGTCCCTTTGACCTAGCAGCAAGAACATCATGAGCAGTATTAACTGCTTCATTAGTACTGCTAGTATCATCTCAAGATACACAAGCCACATTCTGAGTGTTTGAGCTTAAGCTTGAGCTTGATTGACTTTTAATCTCAGCTTCATATACTTTTAAATTTTTGTACAAATCATCCATGCTCAACTCATCTAGATCAGCTTTGTTACGCATGATCAAGGCAATATTGTTCCAAACTAATGGTAGACTTCTTAGCAACTTAAGATTTGCATCTTCCTGGGAGATAACTTCACCATGAATTTCCAATTGGCTGATGAGTTTCTAAAACCTATCATAGGTTTTATCCAGTCCTTCAGATCTTGATGCAGTAAAATTCTCATATTGCTGCTTCAGAATGGTTTTCTGCATTTTCTTTGATTCTTTGTTGCCTCCAAACCTGGCCTTGATTGCTTCCTATAAGGTCTTTGCATCCTTGATTCCATGAAACTTCAATAGGTGCTCATCAGGAATGGCCAACAACAGAGTGCTTTTTTGCTTTCAATTCATTCTTTCTTGCTAGCTTTTGTTCAGCAGTTTTGGGAGGAATGGGACCTTCAGTACTAGCTGATGCAATAGCAGGTGCATCACCATTCATAATAACCTCCTAAAGAGCATAATCAGTGTGAGTAAGATATTGCTCCATTCTCATGCTCCATAGATCATAGTCTCTTGTTTTGAGTATAGGAAGTTTTAGTGCAGACACTGTTTGGGTAGTTTCTGACTGTGATTCCATCTTCTCTTTGATTATGAGATCTTGTGTAGATATAGTGTTCTTCTTATTCAAAGTTTCTCAACAAGCTCTGATACCACTTGTTGATCCCTTCTTGACAGATCTTACTTAGCTTGTTAAAGCTTAGTTATATTGGATAGATCCAAGACAACTATAGTAGAAACTAAGATTGAGAATATCACAAACTATGCGGAATCTAGTTTGCAATACTAAGAAGAACAATGAAACAGTAAAACAAGATCTTTACTAAACTTTCAATATATTGAATACTATTTTGAGTTACAAAATAGCTATGAATACTAACTATGATTGCTATGCAAACTATGAATACTAATATGAAGACTGATTTCTAGATCTATGCCTT
The DNA here is from genome assembly GCA_026074375.1 of Tanacetum coccineum. Lineage (NCBI taxonomy): Eukaryota > Viridiplantae > Streptophyta > Magnoliopsida > Asterales > Asteraceae > Tanacetum > Tanacetum coccineum. The sequence continues at coordinate 878 of BQNB010162401.1, read as the reverse complement.
AGGGTTCCTTTTATACACCAAGGAAACCCTAATGGGCTTACAAAACGCGTCAAGTGATCAATGCATATCTATTCCTAATATATCTCATGCATATCACTTTAGCAGTACTAACTATTTATACTAACAGTACGAACTATATAACTAACAGTACTAATAAACTGACAGTACTAATGACTTACTATTTTCTCTAATCTTCAGCAGCAACACAAACTTGAACCAACATCATTAACTTCCAAAACTAACAGTAGTAACTTCAGAAGCCTTTAATTCCCAACAGCTTCTAAGCTAGAAGTAGTAGTGGCATCCTTCACCAAACTGTCATCCATCTCCTCATTGACAGCCTCATCTGCTACATTGGTTGTAGGACCACTAGACTGAGGTACCTCAGTGTCTTTTCTCTTTGGCCTCCTAGGTTTTTGAGTATTTTGGGGTTGAGATGTTGATGTTGGAATAATGGTGGGTGTGTGATGGGGATCAGTTGGCATTGTTGAACCTTCACCCATTTCTTCTTGATTGTGTACCACCATGGTTGGAAATAAATGTGTGACTCTACCAGAAAATCCTTTCCCTACCCTTTTTCATATTCCTAAATATCTTCTTAGTTTGAGAGGGTGTAACATAAATCCTCTTGTGACTTGACATCCCTTCTAGTTGCTTATCTAGAAAGACTTGTACAAACCTTTGATACATTAAAAATTTACCCACATTATCCAAGTTCTTCACCATACTTTCAAAAATGTATTTTGAAAGTTGAACTTCTGGTTTGTAGCTAAATAGATAATTATAGAAGCCATAGTGCTACTAAACTCATTCCATGCAGTAGTCTTAGAACTTAGGCATTGTATAATAGTATGAATAAGGAATTTCCATTGTGGGGA
>BQNB010162399.1:0-14565 GCA_026074375.1 Tanacetum coccineum | reverse complement strand
CTATAAGCATCAAGATTTAAGAATCATGAAAGCTCAAGAATTAAAGACAAAGACTTCCGCACAAACTCTGATATACAAGATCTTCCTTCAAAGATATCAAGTCTATCAAGGGAGATTGTTAGCAAGCTTTCAAGATGATGCAAAGTATGAGCATGTTGGTCAAGACACAAGATCGCAAGGTGGCAAAGACGATCAAGACAAAAGGATAAAGATTTAAAGATCTCGGACGCAAAGACGAAGTCAAAAGACAATGACAAAGGCTCAAGATCAAAGATCACAAAGCATGAAGGAACAAGCCTACAACGTAGACAGAGACAAAGATCACAAGAGCTCAACGACAACAGCAATCTCATTGATCTCACGAAGGAGTGTCACAATGAACTCACTTCGGGGGAGATTGTTAGCCTCAAAATAATGAGTCGAACAATGGAAGTTCGTTCATAACTATATTAGGTCTCAGTCATTAAATAATTATACGTTGTAATAGGCTACACGGGTAAACGGGCTCTTAAATGTAATCTAACCGGTCACGTGTATCGGGCGAAAGCCCAAGTAATCCCGAGCCCGGCCCGTAGAAATACCAAGGCATGAAAGCCTCTTGGTATTAAGTATAAATACCCCTCTCCAAGTATGGAGAGGGTGTTGATTCTTGTTGATTCTCATTTGTTATTTTTCATTTGTAAGAATTCAACCATTCTATTTTTCTCTCTATTTTCTCTCTCTAACTTCTCTCTAAATTTCTTTCATATTTTCTCATCTTATTTTTCTTGTTTCAATAATGAAGTGAAAGTGATATTGGGTTCCGACATTAACCCTTTGACTTTCAAAAGTCAACGCTAGACTTTGTTTGACTTTGATTTTTTATACACATTTTTATACATATGTTACTAAATCTGACCCGCTTCAAATGACCCGCTATATTACATTTTCACGATTCGGACAAAGAAGAGATTTTATGCAAAACGTCATTCCGGATAACTTTCGTGTTTTGCCGGAAGGCTAAAACGTACTCGAAAGGGCTCAAAATGCTCGTTTAAAAATCTGGACAAAATGTATACTTTTGCAAAATAGCTGATTGGAAATTTATAAAATTTCCAAACTTCGATCGGCCATAACTTCTTCGTTATTAGGAGTTACGGGGCGTTCGAATTACCAAAACGTACATTAGGACGAACTCTATCATATTATAAGAACAAAAATAAGTTTTTATGATTTTTCGAACCTCGTTTTACGTGCCAAACCTACTGTTTGAATTTACCACTTCAAAACAACATCAAAATCATTTTCTCAATCACCCAATATCATCATCTAGCCTATTCGACGCAAGTATAATCGGATTTTATCACATATATATGAAATAAATAAATGAACGAAAATGAAAAACGATGATAGAGGAGAATACTCACAACAATACTACAAGTGTTGGTTTCGGCTTCGGATGGGTCTCGGACCCGCGGTCAAAAACACGAACACAAAACCAATCAGATTCCAACTAAACCAAGAACACAAAACAATTGTTTCTTCCCTCTTTGGTGGTTCGAACTCGTGACAAAACAACAACACAAAGAAAACAAATTTTCCCGACTAAACCAACTTGATTACAACACTAATCTAACCATTTTAAACACCTCCTTAGCCCGAAAACTTATGAATCAACCCGAAAATATATTTCTTTCAAATCCAATTGCATGTATGGTTTTATTATATGGGAACGTAGATAACGATGCAAGGATCGATAATCTATATTTAGATCATATTGCATGTTGGTATTTGAGTGGCGGTGGTGGCTTTTGTGGTGGTGTGGTCGGACGGCAACAACAACAATAGAGAAAGAGAGAAAGTTTGGTGATGTATGTATGTTTTTATTTTAAGAAAGGAAGTATAAATGATATTTATACTTTCACATCTTTGAGGCTTTGGCGAAAATGGTCCCTCCTTCTTTTTACTTTCAAACTTTTGACACATCACACTTATTAAATAGAAACCGATATCTATGGCTCGGGTTTACACCTCCGAGACCATTTTTATTTTCCGTTACATTTTCTTGCTTTAAAACATTTAATAAAATGTGTACTCTTTTCAAACGCGAGTCCAGCTCAAGACAAGGAACAAAAGACGACATTCGTAAGAATAATAAATTTACGATCTTAAAAATAATAACGAGACGCATCGTAAATTTTTACGTTGCTTAAAACGTTTAACGAAAACGCGGTCAAACGTTGACTCGCGAAACGACTAAAAATAAAAATTTTAAATTTCATTCGTAATAAAATACGAAAATAACTATTCATGACAAATAAAATTTTAAATGTCGACGTTCGATCACACGAATTTATAAAATAATAATTATGACGTCGAACTCGCGATCGTCATATGCGTCGCGAAACTCGGGTTGTTACATTCCACCCATCTTAAGGGAGCGTCGTCCCGGTGCTCGTCCTTTCTTACTCGTTTTGATTTCTCTTTCGGTGAGATGGCTTCCTTACGATTGGACGGTCTCGCGTGCTCAAACGCAAAAATTACTCGATATAATACTCGCCCCGACTATTCCGGATGGAAAGTCAACAAAACAAATGATAATGCATATCAACAAAATCAAAAATATAGTTACAACTGCTCTTATTATAAGAGACAAAATACGTCATGAAACATATTCGGGAAAGCGTAAATCGCGTCGTTATTAAACGAAAGATCAACCCAAATCCTAGTTTGGTGATCATTACAACAAACAAAACGCACACCGTTATACAAAACTAAAACATATGTCGCTAACTAAAATCAAAGCATACATCAACAATCGAAACCAAAATACTCATCAATATTCAAAACCAAAATACGCATGTCGCCCTCCCGGTGTCATTTAATAATGCCCTACCGGTTGCGAAAAATATTCTGAAGCACATACGACCCCATCAAACGCATTATGGCGCTAACATATAAAATCACACAATCAATTAAGCACATATTCGCCTATTCGTCATTTTAAAATGACTCTATATTTCTACCTAGCTTATCATCACGCTTGGCAACAATCATGCACGCTTTCCATAAGTTTTAGCAAAATATCCGTGCATACTTATCAGAAAGCCTTAGCAATGGTTATGATTATCATGCGGGTTCATACCCAACCGTTTAGATTGCTCATTATACTGAGCTTGCCAGATGGCCAAGCTTCTTGGAAATGATCTCGACTAAATCACGGTAAGGTTTTAGCCAACCATAGTCATGCTCGTGGGTTAACAAGCCACAACCGACAATGGACTACCAGGCTTACGTACCTCTCAAATCAACCTTCATCTACATCCGGGTAAGTATACCCGATCACTCACGTCCGAAGCCACATCACGGGCAACACAAGAAGCGAAATAAGCACTCGTTAACATTCAAAGCACGTAGCACATAAATCAAATAATTCACATAATTCGACGGCGATAATCCCGCCAGAAAACACGTATTGTCGAAAGACAAATCGGAAACAATCAAGAGAACAATTGAGCATCATGGGCTCGTTGCTCATTCGACGAAAAAATAAAAATTCCAACATTTACGCACCGCGACTAGCACAATCGGCTTGATCCTAATACATTACGTCATATCCTGATAAATCAAATCATTGAATCAAAACAATCACTCACATTCCTAATTTGATACCGTTCGACTTAAGGCGTTAGCTACTTTGATTGGTTCCTCCAGGATGGAAACGGATGTTACCATTCGGCTAGAATCTCTAATCTTTTGGCTCTTTCATACGCCCACAAAGTCGTTACGTCAAGGAGTAAGGATCATTAACCTTAAGTCAGGTGTCGCTTAGTGCCTTATTGTAATCTTCGACTACATCAGGTATACTTACAACTATACTACCACTACATTCTATTTCGAGGAAAGAAGTCTTTTTCACGGCCATCAGTTGATACACCAAAGGCATCACGCATCTAATGTAGGAGAAGTGTTCTCCATTTCTCATTTTCAACCTCGGGACTAACCATCTCAGCTTCCACCCACCTTAAGAATTTTTACATTCTAAGAAGATCCCTTCTTAGTGTCGGTATCAGGTTTACACCCTTGATAGCTCAGATCTACCATTGCTTACTAGCATACCGACTATACTTGGTCTTGACACGTCTCCCTAACAACCGTCAATCTTAATTACCATGAACTAAACTTCACTCCTTTCTAGACACACTCGTTCCGAACAATACCGTAGGTATTTTCCCTTCGGGGCGACTTGGTCATAACGACTCGCATGAGACTCTCTCCATGCAGTCAATAGGAGTAGGGTTACTTGCATAAGAATCCGTAGCAGGGTAAAAATATTTTCTCTTTCCGGAAGCTTGACCCAAACATTTATCTCAATTACCAAGCGTTTTAAGGGTGACGATTTATCTGACATAACGTGGTTCTTCCTAAATTATGCATAGTTGATCATGTTATGCATAATTGAGAACCAAACGACATCATGTCCTTCCTCGTCAAAATGTTTCTTTTCCTTACGCTACATGTGTAAGTTAAATTTAAAAAAAATTAAAGAGTAAAAATCTAATTATTTCAGAAGAAAAAAAAGAAGATAGCACCACCTTCCATTCTTATTATTTAAAAAAAATTATTCATACACACATTATGTTATAAAATGAAAATACCTATGTACATATTATTATCATCACTTTTTTAAAGAAGATTTAGTTAACACCATAGGGCAATTTATGAAATTTAAAGACACATTTTTCCATTATTTACACAAATAATTTATACAACACAACCTATATGATTTGCACGATGACATTTGTTCAACACACAAATTCGTTATTGCAATTCACAGTTTTAAAATCATCAATTCATAATACATCATTAAATACAGTTTGGTCAACGGTCACAGCAAGTTCCAAAATAGTACCCACTCATGGATAATGCAAGATAATATCATACACATGCGAAAGATTCGCCAATTGAAGTCACCCAACACTCGGGGTTAAATCAATCTCTCAATGAGTCGAGTACCTCGGGGGTAACCACGACCTCCCGGCTTCACTTATAGTACAACATACACAATGACACCTCCTCACAACTCATAACCGAGAACAATTACAACACTCGCAATAACAATGCTGAAAATAACATACATACATACCCATTTTCCCTAAAAAGGGATACATCATTGGCTTTCAAAGCCAGTACATCCAACCGTAACGGTTCTAAGATCGATACATCCCATCATGATGATTCAAAGTTTGTAATACATAAACTACATATACATGAACTCTCCTAGAGTTCTAAATAAAAAGTAATAGCTAAAGAGTACACAATCACCACGCCGGTGATAAGATAAAACTCTGAGGCAACAATAACCTCAATCCCATAAACCTAAATCTTGAATTCCTCCTACTTACTAGTCCGTGAACGATAAAAGTATGAGGTTTTTGTCTACGGAAAGCATTTCAAATCTAAATTCCAGAAACATAGGGCCCACTGCCCAGAAAGTTTCATAACCAAGGTGAAATTACCATTTTGCCCTTATTCTATCAAGGCTTCCTTTTACCAAAATTTTATGGCTACACTAAATTGAGTGTATCTCCTAAACTGTGCGTTCGAAAAAGCCAAAACGAACGCTAAAATCTAATTTTGTTCAATATCTAGAACTTACAGTTTTACATATTTAGATGTTGCTATAAAGGTTTTTGAACTTATCACTCATTCAAATTCTGGTCTCCATTTTTGACTAGTTTTACCATTTCGGCGATACCTCGTTCGTCGGGTGTCGATATGACTCCATCCGAATTCCTACATGTACCTAAGAGGTTTCTCTACCTCCTAGTCTAATTTCCTAGGTTTTCATAGACTAAAAATATTTTGAAACGTATCCAACAAGCTACTATCCCAAAGCAGTCCCTAGAGAAATTTTGACAAATTTTGTAGTTTACAAAAATGAGCGTAATTTGAAATTTATTGTTGCTTTTGATGTGAAACCAATTAGAGGTGATAGCCCTAAGAGTCTTCTACAGGTATATAAATTTTCTTTAGAAAAGTTATTACAAAAATATAGAGTTATACTCCTTTTTCCCAACAGTATACCAGATTTGATTAGTTTTAGAAAAACGACGGTATCTCACTCATCCGGAAGAGTTAAAATTCTATCCAACTCGCCACATGTACCTTAAACATGTACCAACATCTCAATTGGCTTTCTCAGGAGCCGTAAGACCAAAAATAATTCACAATTAACCCTACAACCTGCTGGTTACAAACTGCCATAAAATCTATTTCAAAAATCCAACCAAACACCATTTTAATTCCTCCAAACGCCAATACAAAGCCATACCCAATGACTTAACACTCCTTCCAACATAAAACTCATGGGTTTCCAGAATCAAACATTTCATGACTTACTAAGTAGAGGTCGATACGAGAGAATCAAAGCACAACACACCGACCTTAATCGAAAGTTCCAAAAATAGCCGTTTCCAAACGACACGTTACGTGAGAATAAGTTAATAGTCGTTTTTCAAAACAATGAGGGTTCATGGGATGACATATAAAAGTTACACTCCCATCAACTAAAAAATTTGAAACAACATATGCGATTTAAAAGCAATGGGAAAATATTCAAACTCGGAGTCGAACAATAAGTCACCCAATGGGATCGACAAACTACGACGAATCAACACCACCAAAAGATGAAAACTAAAGTCGCTAAAAAGTTTCGAAGATAATCGTATAACAACGATGTTTTCATCATGTATCAGAATAATTTTATCATATCGCATCGAAATGTTTAAAGAAATTAAACTCTTCGCAAGAAGCGAATATCAAAATATATATAGTCGTATACCATAGAACGAATGCCGTATATATATATATATATATATATATATATATAAATATATATATATATATATATATATATATATATATATATATATATATATATATATATAATTATATCTATATATATATACATATATATATATATTACATATATATATATATATCATATATATATATATATATATATATATATATATATATATATATATATACATTTATATATATTATTATATATACACACACATATTATAATTATTACTTGTACCTAGTGGTTCAACCACTTGTTTCCGCAAATAATATGCAATCAAATATACCAATAAGGCTTCTAAGGTCGGGCGAACGATTGTCCGTGCGCTCGAATATCGGACAACGGTGAGTTTTGTTGATGGAAGACTCGTGAGTGGAGAATAATTTTTCAAAACAGTTGTAGTCCAAGTTTTGTAAAACGACTTAGTTCACTAAAACTCGTGCTATATATATATATACATATATATATATATACATATATATATATACATATATATATATATATACATATATATATATATATATATATATACACACACATATATAATTATTACTTGTACCAAGTGTCAACCACTTGTTACGCAAATAATATGCAATCAAATATACCACATAAGGCTTCTAAGGATCGGGAACGATGCGCGCTCGAATATCGGACAACGGTGAAAGACTCGTGAAAATTTTTCAAAACAGTTGTAGTCCAAGTTTTGTAAAACGACTTAGTTCACTAAAACTCGTGCTTTGTTACCACTTTGTAACACCCCCAAACTACGATACGCAGCGGAATTCAACATTTGGGGTGCTACTTCATAATACATGCACACGAGTCCCAGTAAACATTCAAAGATACATTTATAAAACACAGTTTCATTTATTAGAAAGATTAGAGTTACATAGGTCCCAATACCAACATAGAAATTATTTCTAAAAGTCACAACACGACTTGATTTCTAAAACACTTGTTTAGTTTATAACACTACTTCACTGAGACGCCATCCTTGATATCCGTGTTCCGTCCCATCCAAGCCATTAACAAATACCCTAACCTGAGATATCATGCTTATAAAAAATATGTAATACAAAACTGTTGACGTGATTTCATTATAGTTTTCAAATACAGTTACCCATTAGAACGCATATTTGGTGTCACACAAAACATATAAACATTGCTCGTTTGAAGACAAGTTAATAAAAATATTGATTTCCAAACCTAAATGAGCCATGTACGACATCCTTAAAACACATTCATCCCGTAGGACGAAATTATGTCCGAGAAGTATGTCACCTTCTCCCAATACTAACTACTAAATGTCCGTTTTTTTGAAACACAAGGTGGTCACAAACTGATTTCAAACAATGGAAAGGGGTTATGTCAAACCAACTAGATCTATTTAATGCATTAGCGTTAAACTATAATACAAGGCTATTAACGGTCACACTGTAAAATGGCATATACTAATAGTGAATGGGATCATAATTTAGTATCAAAAACATATTGGCGTTCTCATTTTCACAAAAAACAAGTATCCCCTTCGCGAGTTAATAAATAAAAAAAAAACATTTAAAATATTCAAAAGCGAGGCTATGAACTCAACCTTGATCAAAAAGACGATGATCCAAAAAGAAGTCTAGCACGGGGAAAATCCACACGTGATACGACCTATAACTTTGAGTCGCTTCGGATTACTATAACCGAAAAATATAATCACGATGCGTACATCGTAATATACAAATATCATAATATATATATATATATATATATATATATATATTTTTATATATATATACTATATATATAATATATATATATTTTCATACATGTGTGAGGAACAGCTATATATATATATATTCATACATGTGATGAGAAATCCACTTGCGCGACCTAAATCCCCAAACCCCACTTCATTGAGTTATAATTATTCCTCACGTTTTATCTTACGTGACTTTAATTGAAAACTTTCTATTTTTGAAAAGTTACTATTCTCAGAAAGTTACTATTCTCGGAAAGTTACCATATTTAGTAGGTCTCGTTATCCAATTACATTTATAATAATATTAATTTATCTCATCGAACCCTCGACCTTCAATGTGGTTATCAATTACTCATATCGATATTATTTTTCGAGTATTACAAAAGTTTCTATTTTTAGAATTTACCCCGTTCGTATCCATCATTAAGTTTAAAATGTCGTACTCTTAGTAATAATAGCGTTTACCTACTTTTATTATACTTGACAAGTTTAGTATTAACCCGTTGACTTTCAAAAGTCAACGCTAGACTTTGTTTGACTTTGACTTTTTATACACATTTTTATACATATGTTACTAAATCTGACCTGCTTCAAATGACCCGCTATATCACATTTTCACAATTCGGACAAAGAAGAGATTTTATGCAAAACGTCATTTCGGACAACTTTCGTGCTTTGCCAGAAGGCTAAAACGGACTCAAAAGTGCTCAAAATGCTCGTTTAAAAATCTGGACAGAATGTATACTTTTGCAAAATAGCTGATTGAAAATTTATAAAATTTCCAAACATCGATCGGCCATAACTTCTTCGTTATTAGAAGTTACGGGGCATTCGAATTACCGAAACGTACATTGGGACGAACTCTATCATATTTTAACAACAAAAATCAGTTTTTATGATTTTTCAAACCTCGTTTTGCATGCCAAACCTACTGTTTGAATTTACCACTTCAAAACACCATCAAAATTCATTTTCTCAATCACCCAATATCATCATCTAGCCTATTCGACGCAAGTATAATCGAATTTCATCACATATATACGAAATAAATAAATGAACGAAAACGACAAACGATGATAAAGGAGAATACTCACAACAACACTACAAGTGTTGGTTTCGGCTTCGGATGGGTCTCGGACCCGTGGTTAAAAACACGAACACAAAACCAATCAGATTCCGACTAAACCAAGAACACAAAACAATTGTTTCTCCCCTCCTTGGTGGTTCGAACTTGCGGCAAAACAACAACACAAAGAAAACAAATTTTCCCGACTAAACCAACTCGATTACAACATTAATCTAACCATTTTAAACACCTCCTTAGCCCGAAAACTTATGAATCAACCCGAAAATATATTTCTTTCAAAACCCATTGCATGTATCGTTTTATTATATAGGAACGTAGATAACGATGCAAGGATCGATAATCTATATTTAGATCATATTGCATGTTGGTATTTGAGTGGCGGTGGTGGCTTTTGTGGTGGTGTGGTCGGACGACAACAACAACAAGAGAGAAAGAGAGAAAGTTTGGTGATGTATGTGTCTTTTTATTTTAAGAATGGAAGTATAAATGATATTTATACTTGCACATCTTTAAGGCTTTGGCGAAGATGGTCCATCCTTCTTTTCAATTTCAAACTTTTGACACATCACACTTCTTATTAAATAGAAACCGATATCCATGGCTTAGGTTTACACTTCCGAGACCATTTTTATTTTCCGTTACATTTTCTTGCTTTAAAACATTTAATAAAATGTGTACTCTTTTCAAACGCGAGTCCTGCTCAAGACAAGGAACAAAAGATGACATTCGTAAGAATAATAAATTTACGATCTTAAAAATAATAACGAGACGCGTCGTAAATTTTTAAGTTGCTTAAAACGTTTAACGAACACGCGGTCAAACGTTGACTCGCGAAACAACTAAAAATAAAATTTTTAAATTTTGTTCGTAATAAAATACGAAAATAACTATTCATGACAAATAAAATTTTAAATGTCAACGATCGATAATAATTATGACGTCGAACTCGCGATCGTCATGCGCGTCGTAAAACTTGGGTTGTTACACTCGACGACTCCTTTAGTACCCTTAAAGTATACGGGTTTGCATTTCATGAAGTCTGGGTAAGTGCACTCACGAGTAGGAGGAGCTTGCCTCTTTACACCCGTGCCTGAATCATGATTGTCTTCGCCATTTCGGCTTCTGTCAGCGTCACGTGCTGCCAATGCATCAACAATGCATTGGTCGATTAGTCTCTTAAGTTGCTCATTAGTCACATAAGTATTGGGGGTGGTTGTTATGGCTGGTGTTGATCTGGTGGTTCTTTTTGGTGCCATTTTTTTCAATCACAAAAAAATATAATACCCGTTAGATTTCATAAAATCATAACAATGACCTGACATATACACAATAAATAAAGTGAGATCACATCACATAGTGAGATATACAACTGAATTGAAATTAACAATGGTGTAGCTAAATCGACATTCATTCATAATAAATTCAATTACAGACATGACATAATACACCCCTTCCATATATAATCTGGAAAACATACATGACCTGATTCGGTTACAAAATGATCACTACCATTAGGTTACAAAATGAAAATAAAACCTAGAGCCTTACTAGCCGGGAGTTACCCCATAATACTTAGTAGGCTATACAACATAGCTAAGACATAACCAAATCTACGAACTACTACCGGCCTCCTCTGGTATCTCAGGACGTGCTGGACCGCTAGCGGGTCCCTGCTGACTCTGGAGTACTGTCACCTGTGTCTGCAGTGTCCTCAGTAGTGTCAGTGCCTTTGTGAGTTGTGTCTATCTCCTGTGGTCTGTTGCCTGCAACTCCCTGATCTTGGTCTGTTGTGTTAATACAGTAGTCCGCAGTGCTCTCACCTCAAAACGGGCAGTATCACTATCATCCATCGACTGTACCTAAGCCTCACGAGAAAGTCTGGCCTCACTCTCTATAAGCCTCGTAGTGCGAGCATGGACGTGTCTATCTCTACGCAGCATGTTGAGCTGACCGCTCATCAATGACCTATCATCCTGTGCGTCATCAAGTCTCCCATAAATCTTGCAGTATCTTGTCTAACAGTCGTGACAAAATCTGTCATCCGCTGACTCAGTCCTGCTACATCAGTCGCTGCTGGTGTTCCCTGTATGTCCTTAACCATCTCATCCCAAGTATCTATAATCCTATAACCTACCTCTCTCTCAGGGTCTCGCCTAATCTCATCATCCAAAGTGCTAACAAATCCATAGTCTGCTCTAAATCCTCCAATAGGTCTAACAGTGGAAGCAGATGAACTCTCACCGAACTCAAATCTTAGACCTAGAGCAATACACAACCTCTTCTGAGGTGGTAACGTAATATCAAAAACACCTGCTCTATAGATAGTAGAGGGAAGAACCAAAGGTGGTGATGGAGTAGGTAATGGTATAGGTAGAAGTGGTGGTGTCCCTGATGGTGGTGTCTCTGATCGAGATGCTAAGATGTAGGTGGATGGTGCAGCAGCTCTCATCATGGCCACAGATGCCCTGGTATGTGGAAGTACAATAGGTGATGGTAGTGGTAGTGGATGAGAAGTAGATGGTGACTCAGCTCTCAACCGAATCATAACAGCTCTGTAGCCCAAAGGATAAGTAGGACTAGCAGGTAGTGGTAGGGGTGATACAGGTAATGGTGATTATATTGGTAGAGGTGTGGATGGTATATGTGGTAGTGGTGATGAGTATGATGTAAGTGATGATGGTGGCGGAGTAGATATGGCGAGACATCCTGGTAGTGGTACGACATGCGGGTGGTAGGACAGAGGCGGTCGGAGCTAGTGCTCCTCCTCGTCCTCCTCCTTCTCATCATCATTAGCATCATCTCCGGAGGACTACTCCTCCTCCTCATCATCATCATCATCTTTGTCATCGAGATAATTAGCTGGATCCTCCTCAAGATCCTTATCATCCTCCTCCGGATCCTCTTCGGGATCGGACTCAGTAATATAACCTGGTGAATCAGCAGTATGTGAGATAGCAGCAGGCAGTGGCTGCTCCTCAGCTGGAAGCACATCATTCTTTAGTGGCATAAACTCTGGGTATACGGGCTCCGGTACATATGGAACATAGACAGGTGAAGGTGAGTACTCAGGACCCGACACATAATCAGGATATGGTGGGGCCTGAAGAGCGGCCTCCACATAAGGGTCCTCTAGCATCATGGGCAGTCCATCGACTCCCGGAGATCCTATGTCTGACAGATCCTCGAACGGACTAGATACCTCCGCGTAAGTCACCGTGGAATCCTCTGAATCCGACATGACAAAATCTAAAAATCAAAAGTAGCTTATATAAGTATTAATATAAGACTCTTATTGTAATATACATAGTATATTATAACATGTATATCAATCATGAATGCATCTAGTCTAACCAACTAATGCAACAAATGTATGTATGCCCCGTGAAAATCCCTTTGTATGAATGCAATGTTTGAAAATGGTTACAGTCCAAGTAAAAACATTTGACCTGGTTCTCTATAACCTTGGCTCTTGATACCAATCTGTAACACCCCCAAATTAGGTCGTAGTGGAATATGGGTTGAAAGTGTTACTTCATAGATCAATAGCACAAGATATATATAAGAACGACCATTTAAAAGTCGTTTAAACCCGATACATTGGATTTAACAAATTGTTGTTACATAACTCCAACATTTTACTTGTTCATTGTTCAAAATACAAAGATTTTAGTCCATAACAAATATGTCCCCAAAATGTAATGCAACCAAATCTTTAATGCATATGACTTCAAAAATAACGACCACCAATGTATCCCTTGTCTTATACCTCATTGATCTCCTGAGAAAACATTGCTTAAAACGTCAACAATAATGTTGGTGAATTCATAGGTTTGTAAAAGGTATAATGTAGGACCGCAAGATTTCCCCATGATAATGCAACAGATACAAACATCATAAAATGTAATTACATTTTCCTAAGCTCATAACACTGAAGCTCGACATGTATGAATTGCAATATAAATTGCCAACATTGCCCATGATGATGTTCTAACCCGTAACATCCCAAATCCGACATGGTATACGTTCGTTGTCTGGCATACCGGGACAGTGAGCATGACTCACCCAAATAGGGATGTCAATCCCAAATAGATCTATTTATAACATTCACGCTCACAACAAGTAATTGACAGTTCATGATAATGGGCTTAGAGGGTTATCGCTACTTAGGCAAACACGTAATCGTAATGTAAAATGTCCACTTGCGTCCAATTGTAAAACATGCATATGTTTCTCACCCCAAAACTTGTAAATTATTATAAATGTAAAACGTGAGGCTATGAACTCACCTTGAGTGAGTGAATCGATAATGTAAATCACAAACAGAAAATGCGTCACGAACACGCCTGAATGCAACCTAATTAATTATAGGCCGTATGAGTACTAAGTACATTGAATAACTAATACCGTCTATAATTTTATATAGCTACATCAACATCTAATCATATTTGTGAAATCATATTTATAAAGAAAAAACGTTTATAAATATCTCTTTAGTAAAAACGGCGTAACTTTCTTGTTTTAAGTCTGTTTCTTACGTTTCTTATGTCCACGCTTTCGTATCAAGACGATGTATCAAAATATTACATTTTCATATTTTAAGTCCTCTGGTGAATAGCACTTTTACTGTTCATGCACTTTTATAAATTTATTTTTATAAATTTAACTATCGTAACTCATAAACGTCGTATCTTATTCGTTGTAACTCCGATTTTAGTGATTCTTTCGATCATGTCTTCGTTATTAAAAGTTTTATCTAACTAATGTATTTTCAAAAATGTATCTGAGATGAATAGTGATTTTTACTGTTCATAGTTTATAAAATTATTTTTATAAACTTTAATTATCGTAAACACGGAAAAATCCATAACTCCTTCGTTATTGATC
>BQNB010162398.1:0-14565 GCA_026074375.1 Tanacetum coccineum | reverse complement strand
ATTAAAGTCCAAAGTCCTCGTAATTAGTCCTTGAAGTTTATTTTGTCTTGATGTGATGTTTTGATTAAACGGTGATTAATTTTTTTTCCAGGGAAATTAGGGTTTCAAAACATAGGTTTTCAATGGACAAAACGCAGTGACTTTTGTCAAAACGCAACTTAGTCTTGATCAAAACGCAATGAAACCTCTAGGCAAAACGCAACTTAGTCTTGATCAAAACGCAGTGACATTCTTGGTCAAAACGCAACGATTCTTGGTCAAAACGCAATTGGTCAAAACGCAACGATTGTTGGTCAAAACGCAACGAATGTTGGTCAAAACGCAATGAGTCTTGGTCAAAACGCAATCAATAAATTAATTGGGCAGAGTAACGTCTAGTCAAAACGCAATGATGGTCTTCAAAACGCAACCTGTGGAGTCAAAACGCAACACACAAAAAAAATATCAAAACGCAGTGACTTTAGAATCAAAACGCAACGACTTGAGATCAAAACGCAGCGACTTGAATCAAAACGCAATGACTTGAGATCAAAACGCAGCGACTTGAATCAAAACGCAATGACTTTGATCAAAACGCAACGAAGCAAATCAAAACGCAACGACGAACACCCCTTCAGATAGGCAAAACGCAGCCAAGAAAAAATCTTCAAACTTTCTTGTAAGCTACGAAATGATGTTAAAACCACCTAGTAATGATGCAAGGATGTGATCTAAGCCCAAAAGTACAAGTCTTTAACACTTTTAACCACGAAACAAAGATCAAAGTTGATTTTTTCTTGCTTTTTTTTCTTTATTTCGAACCAAAGAAAAAACCAACAAAAACCCACGAATTTTTCACAAAACAAACACTAAACACCCCTTGGCGAGTGATACCACATGTTATCCCATGTATTTAATCCATTACACAACTATGTTCTTTACCAAAATGCTAGAAAATAAGATGGAATCTTAGAGAGAGAAAGTAGAGAGAGAAACTAGATTAGAGAGAGAATGGGAAAGTTACAAGTGAAGTGAAAATGTAACCAACACCCTTCACCAAGTGTGGTGAAGGGATTTTATACCCTAGCCTTCTAGCTTGGCACTTGGGCTTTCTAACGGGCCGGGCTTGGTTTAACTTGGGCTTTGAGCCCGAAACACGGACAATATTAGATTACAATCCAAGCCCGTTGAACCCGACTAGCCTATTACAATACAAGACCTAGTTTGACTTTCTAAGACCGATAACATTCTTGTTTGACTTAATATAATTAAGGCTAACAATGTTGTACACCATAATTATAGATGCCCCCTTTCACGCGTGTACTCGCTCCTATGAAAACACTTCTTGAAATCAACACATCATGCAACACATAACACATTTAATAAGGCACATAGCACACAAGATAAATCCTAAAACCACTTCTCATTAATAATAATCATAATCGAAAATAACATTTCCTAACATGGTTCAAACAATAGAAAGAAACACTAAACATGCTAAATTAAATCGATTGCATGAGTTGTCGGGTCGAGGTCGAACTCAGCTCCCACCAGTGTCTTCCATCGTCAAGCTCATGGGTTGATTACTAGCCATAGACTCAAGGTCTGAATCGTTAACATCCTCAGTCAACCATCCATTCATATTGCCTTCTTTTGGTGGTAATGAGTAAGGTGCAAACTTGTTCCTTTGGTTTTCCCTTTGGAGTTGTGGATGATCCACGAATCCATATTTGTTGTAAGGAGGGTGCTTACTCAGCTCTTCTTCTTCTTTATCCGAGGTGTGGTATTCTTGGAACCTAGAAACATTTCCTTCCTTGTCGATCCTTCTTCTCCGAATCACTCCAATCGTTTGGTCACCTACTTTCTTCATAGTCATACTCTCTTCCACTTTACACGGATATAATTCGATGGGTATACGGCACTTACGGTTTGTACGCCATATCTTACAGCCATAAATTAGGTCGATATAACGCTTAATCCCAGTTGAACGCATGATTCCCCAATGAAACTTATGCTTTGAGGGAGACATAACTCTATAAATAAGGAATAGTATAAGCTCCATCAGATGCTTGGCGACGAAGAAAATAAATACTAGCATATATGTATATATATATTCTTACTACGAAAATAGTAAACGAATAGGCAATTGGAACTTCAAAATATATATATATATATATATAAAATATATTATACATACGTACACACAAGCACATAGTTCCTAAATGCATCTATATGAAGGTTCCTAGTTATAGTCTAGGCCAATCCTCCTAGTTCTCTATAACCTGGCTCTGATACCAATCTGTCACACCCCGCCAAGGCGGAATCGTAAGGCATGATCAATAGGCATCATCACAACACAAGGCGTCAAAATAGAGAACACTAAAATGACATTCAATAAACTTCAAGATCCAAAGCGTGTTATGACAACGCCTTAAACAATAATCCAACATATAATGCATGAAGAACAAAACATGACAAGTTCAAATTAAAACTAAAACAGATAAATCATAGACTCTGCATGCAAGCCTATGGTCCAGCTAACTCCTCTTCCTAACTCTTCACACGTTTTGCTCACCTGAAAATGATGCTAAAAACGTCAACATAATTGTTGGTGAGAGTTACAGGTTTAAGACTCACTTATGACACCGCGATCAACAAAAACAACATTTACGAACATATATGCATGGCTATTCTATCACAAAATAAATTCACATATTTATGGGGTGGATCATACCCCTCCGTCCCACAATATCTCCGCGCAAGACTGACCCACTTGACTAGCTAAGTTTGTTCGGGGCTCGCACAAGGTCATGTCATCCTCACATACACATGCCTTACCATAATTTATATCACATAGCAATCATATAGTTCGACACTTAAAAACACATATCACGGTTCATAATTCAAAAATAGTTTTGCATCATTTCCATCCCAAAATATAAGTAAAAAGTGGGACTGTAAAACTCACCTGATGCAAAGCAAATTCCAATTCCTTCACTTAATCTTGCAAAGAATCTAAACAAAACAATACACACATATGTTACCATCGATTAGGTCACACACCCAAGTCGATGTAACAATCACAACGATGGATACTCTATATCCTATCTTGATTCAACTCTTCTATATACTCCTCATACTTGCTAACCTCAAATTACCTCACAAACTTTACTTCTCAACTTTCTGCTTTTTACTCAGTTTTTATAGTCACAAGATGACTCTAAATAAAATACTTAAACACCTAATTGGTTCTTCTCCTTACATCCCATAGCTCCCCAATGAGTTGTGAGCTTTTATGATTTTTGGATAAAAATAATAGTGAGTGTAACCATTTTATAAAAATTCAACATCACAAAGTGTCCAGAATTTGACCTGATTCGACCTTCAAAAAGTTTAGCTTGAGCAGACCCATTTAAACACTTAGGAAAATTCTACAAAAATTCCAGAAAATCATAAACATCATGAACATGCTACAGTAGCAAGCCCATCAATTAAAAAGACGTTTTGATATGGTTTTTGACCTTACAAACACAACTCAGAATCTGCCCTGAAAACTCAGTTTTGACAACGAATCTTGTTTGATTAATTTGACTAACTTCCACTCACTTTTAATTCATGAAACCTATGGGGTTGGAAAGTAGACTCTCTGTAGATAATTTTAGGCTCAAGAAAATCAATAAAAGCTATCCGTATGACCGAGATATGGCTCTCGCAAGATGACCTAAAATTCTGCCCAGATTTCAGTTACGAATTTAACATGATAAACCCTAATCATTCACATCTAAACCCTAATTAAACCCTAAAAACGATTTTTAATGTTTAAAACCCATTAATTACATTATTAATTACAGAACTTAATCATAAATATAAAACCCTAATCCATCCTTAATGATTGTTACATGATTAAAACTTAATTGAATTGAAAAAGGTTTAAGAAATCGATACCTTAAAGCTTAGAAATCAAAACCCTAAAAATTTTTGGGGTTTCCCTTGCTCCTTGTGTTGATCGTCCGGCCAAAGAGAGGGGAGAGGAGAAAAGTGATTTTTGTTTTAATTATGATTTGTATTTTTAGGCTTAAAGGATAATTACCAAATTAAAATTGTAGTTTGATTCAAACTTGTTTTCTCTCCCTTGTTTTTCTCCCATAACCGGCCGAACCAACACACAAACCCTTTTTATTTATTTATTTATTATTTACACAAAAACCCCTTTAATTTAGTTATTTTTTATAAAAACCTTTACTTATTTTGCTAAACCTTGAACTTTCTAACTAGTTTTCAAACTAACCATCATTTCTAACTACTTCTAAAAATGGAAAGTATTCTAAAATCTATAAAATACTAAACTAATATATATAATATGAATTACTTATACATAGTACGTACACACAATATTATGTACACGATATTTGCAACTACGCAAAGCCTTCAAATGATTTCATTTCCACAAGTACCATTATTCACCACTCATGTACTTCCATCTCATACACATATAAAACACATAAAACACTTAATGACACACATAAACTGAATTATACAGGCTTTAACTAACTTGCTTAAAATCTCAGTTGTCACAATTGGAACGCAAGTACAAAACAGAGGATGTTGGTACAAAGAAGTTCGTGGTAGCTCATTTTTTGGATTACAAGATGGTTGATTCAAAGAACATGATTAGTCAGGTTCAAGATCTGCAGGTTTTGCTCCACGACATTTATACCAAGGGAATAACTCTGAACAAAACTTTTCAAGTTGCTGCTATTATTGAAAAGTTACCTCCAAGTTAGGTAGAATTTAAAATCTACTTGAAGCATAAGCGAAAAAAGATGAGTGTTGAAGACTTGGTTGTTCGTCTTCGTATTAAAGAAGACAACAAGTTAGCTCAAAAAGACACTTATACATCGGATTCTACCAAGGCTAATATGGTTGAGCATGTTGGGTCATCTTCAAGGTCCAATTCCAAGGGAAAAACAAAGACAAAAGGAAGAATGACAAGAAGAGCAAAAGGAAGTCTGAGTACCTTTTTCCTAAAGCTAGAATTGTGAAATAGAAGTTCCAGGGGACTTCTTACAACTATGACCAGCTAGGTCACCGCGCTGCTAATTACAAGATGCCGAAGCAGGTGAATCCACGTCATGAAAATACGGTGAATGATAATATGGACATGATTGCTATGGTGTCTGATTTTGTTGCTATGATCTCTGAAGTTAACCTGGTAGGTTCTAACAACAGTGGTTGGTGGGTAGATAATGGAACAACCTGTCATGTGTGTGCTGATAAGAGTATGTTTCACTCTTTAAAAGAGGTTGATCATGGAGAGAAGTTGTACATGGGCAACTCTGTTAATAGTGATATCAAGGGTGATGGTATGTTTAAGCTCAATGTAATGGTTGTCATGAATGATATCAATAAAATGAATTCTTCTGCTTACTTGATTAAGTCTTCTAATATGTGGCATGGTCGTCTTGGTCATGTAAATTTTAATTTGATGCGTCGTTTGATTAAATTTAATAGCATACCAAATTTTCATATTGATTCAATATATAAGTGTGAAACTTGTGTTGAAGCCAAACATACAAGAACATCCTTCAAATCGGTTAAACAAAAAACCAAACCACTTGATATGATACACATAGACATATGTGATTTGAAATCACTACCCACGAAAGGTGGTAATAAGTACTTTATCACATTTATTGATGATTGTACAAAGTATTGCTACATTTACTTGTTGAAAAGTAAAGATTAAGCTATAGACTTTGTTCTATATAAGACCGAAGTTGAGAATCAACTTGGTAAGAAAATCAAGGTTATACAAAGCGATAGACGAGGTGAAGACGTGTCTCTATTCGCTGAGCTTTATGCAAAACATGAAATCAGACATGAGTTCACTTTTCCCTATTCACCTCAGCAAAACGGTATTGCCGAAAGGAAAAACCGTACCTTGAAAGAAATGGTAAATGCCATATTGATAAGTTCTGGTTTAAGCTAGGACATGTGGGGGAAGCCATTCTAACGGCTACTTATCTTTTAAATAAGATACCTCGTAAAGAAAAAGAAGAGACCCCTTATGAATTGTGGATGGGAAGAAAACCATCATATAAGTAATTACGAGTGTGGCGGTGTCTATTTAAGGTAGTTATGCCAACACCTAAGGCCTAAAAGATTGGACCTAAATCTTTATCAAACACACTAAAAATATCTTTTAAATATTTAAGGTACTTCACTAGGAACATCCACTTTGATAGGTGATGCATCAGAAGACTCAGTGGTAGTGTTTGACATTTGAAACCAGAAAGCTTATTCAGCAGACTGGTATGGGCTTAAATACACATACCTTTTACCTAATTAAACGAGCTAAAAAGACCAATAATGACCAAAAATACATGAAAAATGCATTGTATATGTGTGTTTTGTCTTGCAGGTAACAGATATTGCACAAAAGGACAAAAATGAAGCAAAACGAACAAAATCGAGCACGAGAATGAAAAGAGTGCAAGAAATCGAAGCCAAAGGCAAATTTATCTTGAGTCTTAACCAAATGCAATCCCATTAAACCTTTATCCTTAAAGAAGTCCTAAAACCTTACACTGTTAGTCCTTTATTATTACACCGTTAATCCTAAATCAATTGCATTGTTAATCCTTAACCTTAACTAAACCCTTAATCTCGTTAACCCTTTTTATAAAAACTTACCCAGCCCAAAAATTATACCCCAAGCCCAAGTCAGCCTTATAAACAAACCCGGGTCAAACCTAAATACTGTACATCTTTCTCACCGTTCCCTACACTTTTCACCTATGGACAGAGTAGGGTAAAACCACTCACACACACACTCTAAAGCCCTTCTAGAAGATAATGACGCACGCAATGACGTCTTTTGCAATCTACGCTGGCAATCCAGAGCAACACGATTGGTTGATCCACCTGGCACTCAATCCAAGGGTTCTAATGATTAATAAGGCTCTCCTTCCACACAGATGATTGTCTAATTTCTAGCTTATTTGTCTAGTTTTAGCTTAATTTTAGCTTATTAATGTAATTTTTAGCTTATTGCTCTTTGTAATGCATTTTTACTCTTAAAAGCTTGTAAACGTTTGAGTTTTAATAAAATTATCAGCTTATTTCAATTGTTCTCTTCAATTCTATTTTACTTAATGAACTTTTATTAAGCAATGTTTAGTGTTATCACTTAATAAGCTCAAATTAAGCTATCTTATACTCAGTTTAGCCCTCAAAAGCTAAACTGAGCTTAGTTATTATCCTCAAATCTCTACTAAATATACCTCAGCTTATATAATGGATGATAAGCCAAGTATGGATGGGCTTATAGACCTCACCAGCTTGTTTTCAACAAGCTGGAGCTTGTAGATCTAGCTTCACAAAGCTTATTTGATCCCTTTTTAGCTGGGATCAAGGTACACTTGCCAATTTCTCTCTTATAGCTTAATTTCTACATTTGCTTATTCCTGCTTATTTACTGCTATTTGTTGCTTATTGCTGTTTATTACTGTTTACTTAGGCTTATTATTGCTTTAAATTGTCTGCTTATAGTTTAGAATCTATTAGTTTATGTTTTTGCTTAAATCTGCCTTGTTTTAGTTAAAAATGCTTATTGATCTAGCTTATTGATTGTTGCTTGTTTGTGGTCAAATTTTGCTTAAAAGTTCTTAATATCATCATATCTTAATCTGTTTTACCTTTTAGCAACTTTTTGAAAACTGTTTTATGCTTTAAAATGTTTTTCAAACTTATTAAGGGGTGTTTGGCACAAGCAGTACTAACCTTGGTTAGTACTGTTTGATTGCTTGGTGTCTCTTAAATCAAGTTTGATAAGCTCTAACTAAGTGTATAAGGCAGTTTAAATTAGTGGTTAAAGTGTAAATCTCAAAATTTAGGTTTATAAGATCCAAGGTTTGAATATGTGGAATTCTCTTGTGAAATTAAGCTTGCTTAAGTTAGATTTTGATTATGTGCTAGTTTGTGTCTTTTTGATGCTTGTTTTTAGTTAGATATGCAGTAGAATAGGTATAGATCTTGTGTGCATTTGTGCTTTTTGTTCTAGTCAAATTCTGCCTTTATCATCAAGTCTATGTTCAAGTTTTAAAAAGTCAGTTTTCATTAGCTTAATTAGAGTAGATTAAGTTTAATTCAAAGTCTGATACTGATAAAATAAGCTCATTAGATAACATGCTTAATCTGTTTTTGTCTTTTAAGGATTTTAAACAACTTATTCTAGCTTAATTTTAGAGTTTAAAGTAGCCATTTTCCGAAAACAAAAGTTAGTACATACTGATTTCAATCAGTATATACTAACCTTTCTAAAAAGCTGTTTCTAGCTTATTTTGTGGTTTAAAATTCTAATTTCTTGCTTATTTAGGTTATTTGGTTATGGAACTTTATTTGTTTTAGGATTTTAAGATCTGGCTTAAGCTTATTAAAGCTTATTTTTGTGTCAAAAGTTGTGCCAAAAGGCTGTCTTAATTCCTTTTAAGTCCAATAGTTAAGCAAACTGTTTTAGGTATTAATGAGCTTATCAGCTTATTTTGTATGCTAAAATTTAGTCACCTTAGCTTATTAGGTCTAGGAAGATAATATTTTTTAGCTTATTAGGTTTTTCACTGCTTATTTTGTTCTAAATGTTCAAAACAGATTTAGTTATATTTCATAAAAGCTTAAAAGGGAATTCTGTCGTTTTCAAAAGCTTTTTTTGAGCTTAAAATTAAGTTTCATAAAAAGTTTCAGTTATAAAAATTGCTTATTTTCATTAGTTCTTTAAGTTTGTGCAAAAAGTTTTCAAAAATAAAATTTATGCAAAAAGGAAAGCCACAGGTTCGAACCTGTGACCTCCCCCTTAGGTTCGAAAAATGTCGTCCTCCCCCTTCCTTACACCAAATCCTCATCACAACAACTCCTTAACCAACTGCATTGGGACCTTTCAGCCTGTCATTAGTTTCTTACATATTAGTATCTTTAAACCCTCACTTGCCTAGTTTGCCTTATTATGGGGACATTTTAGCTTATTCACCTGTCTTTCATGTTCCTATTTTTCTTAGAATCTCCATAGCTTAAAGTACTTTTCTTAATTTTTTTAGAATTTTAATAATTAGTTTTCTATTTTTAATAATTAATTTAGATTAAATCTGTTTTTAATTCATAATAAATAAAATAAAAATAAAAAAAATATAATTTTTTTTTGAAAATTATTTTTAGTCATTTAGGATTTTTAGAAATTAAAGTTGAGTTTGTAGGGTTAAAATTTGTATTATTTACTTATATGTCGCGTTTTAAAATTCCCGTTAACGTTTTTTACTTTAAATCTTTAATTGCTTTATTTGTTTACTTGCCTTTAGTTGTTTTTATGTTTAATTTTTAGAAGTAGAATCAAAATTCAAAATACTTGATATTCAAGCATCAAACAAATTACTTTTGTGGATTTCAAATTC
Source organism: Tanacetum coccineum (assembly GCA_026074375.1). NCBI lineage: Eukaryota > Viridiplantae > Streptophyta > Magnoliopsida > Asterales > Asteraceae > Tanacetum > Tanacetum coccineum. The sequence continues at coordinate 5,143 of BQNB010162398.1, read as the reverse complement.
ACCTCAAATTCAAAATACTTGATAAAATATTGTTTGTTCTCAATCAAATTTCTTATCAAACGGGATACTCTCTATACTATAATTAGTTTGAGATATTTAGGATATATATTTAATTATATATAGAGTATTTGGATCGAACCAAATTTTTGGCGCCGTTGCCGGGGAAGAGGTGTACGATTTTCGCGAAGTATTTGAAGTTAGTGCCTTGAAGATCCTTCCCCATGAAGCTATCGTTTATAATTTTCTATTTTCTTTTATAAAAAAACATAAAAATACAAAAATATTTTGCTTTCAAATTATTTTTAAAATACCAAAAAAATTAGAAAACATAAAAATCAACCGTTATGTCACTTGTGAAAACGGCTCACCTTTAGATTTATAAACTTTAAGAGAGGTTTAAAGAGGGTCGATCCAACGAACTTCGACCCTAAAGGAGAAGGTTTTTAAAACGCTTCGCGCTTACCCGCTCTTCCGCTTCTTTGTGCATTTATCTAGAGAGCTACCGTACACTTGTTCGATTATCTGTTACAAAAATATTTTCGTTCTATCTTATTTTTCTTATCTTGTTTTTAGTGCATGAGCACTCGTTCTAATTCTTCTAATCTATTTTCTATGCTTAGAGACCCCGAGGGTCTTATTCGACGAAGGAATTTAGGTGAACCGTCATCTCTTTTCGATTTCGAAGAAGTTATGAGCATTCCTCATAATAACATGGGACCGCCTCCTGCGGGGCCCCCTCCTCCTAATAACAATGGTCCACCTTCGATGGTGAGACCTAACGGGCAAGCTCCCCGATCGATGGAGGAGTTGTGCCAACTGTCTATAGATGGACGGGGCAGACCAATTACCCCGATTCCAATTCAAGCTACGGATTTTGGTCTTCGTCATCACATGATACAACAAGTTCAAAATTCTCAATTTCACGGATTACCGAGCGACGATGCCAATAGACATATTGATAAATTCTTGGAAATTACTCAACATATGAAAAAAATGGGGTTTCCAATGACGCCCTTTGCTTGTCTCTTTTTACATATTCCTTGACGCATCATGCTATCGCGTGGTATGATCGCCTTCCAAGGAATTCCATTCACTCTTTCGATGATATGATGAGGAAATTTCTCTCGAAATATTTTCCTCCTTCCATGATGACTAAGTTAAGGAACGAGATCACGAAATTTGAGCAAAAACCGCACGAATCGTTATTCGAGGCATAGGAGCGATATAAATTGTCCATTGATCGGTGTGCTAACCATAACATGCTTTTGGTTACACAAATTGATACATTTTACAATGGTTTGAAATTAAGTCATTAGGACACCATCAATGCTGCAGCAGGAGGAACTTTTATGCAAAAGACACCAGAAGAGTGTTATGAATTAATCAAGAACATGACCACTAACCACAACCATTGGGACACTTTCGCAACTTGAGATGAGACGTCTAGAAATATCTCTTCTACTACTATTACCGAGAGTCCTGAAGTTATTCGACAATTGGAAATGATGAATAAGAATTTTGTAGAGATGATGAGACAAATACAAACGGTCAAAACTATTGATATGAAACGTGAGACTTGTGGTGGTCCTCATTCTTTTACCGAGTGCCCAACCGTCGATGGCTACACTCAAGAGGCCGCTTATGCTGCTTCGGGTAACTATAATTCGGGGGGTAATTCCTACCAACCGCTAGATAACCGTAATTTGCTAAGCTATCGCTCGAATAATTACCTCGGACCACCCGGTTTCAATCATCCAAATGTGCAAAATAATCAAAACCGATACAATCAAAATCAAAATCAAGGGAATTTTCAAGCCCCGAATTATCAAGCTCCGAACAATCAAGGAAGAGGGCAAAATTTCAATCAAGGAAACAACAACTATCAAGCCCCAAATCTCCAAGCCCCGAATTATCAAGCTCAAGTTGGACCTTCGAACGAGTTAACAAGCTACATGAAGAGTAATGAAGCTATTTTGAGAGACATGCGAACTCAAATGACGAACATGAAAACGGAATTGCAAAATGAGTTCAAATCTACGATTTATGCAAGAACTAATAAAATAGAAAATCAAAACAATCAAATAATGAACATATTAACTAATATACAAAATCAAAATCCCTCTGGTTCGAGATCACTTCCTAGTAATACCGTTGCTAACTCGAGAGGAGACGTAAAAGCTATTACCACCCGAAGTGGTGTTGCTTATGATGGACCTACGATCCCACCTACTCTTTCTCCTCTCCCGAAGGAAGTAGAACGTGAACCCAAGGTAACAAAGGATACGGTGCAACCGAGTACCAAAAACATCCAACCTCTGGTAGTCCAAACTCGTGTTTAAATTGATGAGTCTGTTGTTGCTCCTAAGCCTAAACCGACTATACCTTATCTTTCACGAGCCAACAAATAAAAGCATCATGAAAAAGATGATAACCTTGCTTCAAAATTTGTTGAAATTTTTAGGAAATTACATTTTGAGCTCAGTTTCACAGATGATCTTTTACATATGCCAAAATTTGCTTCAATGTTTAAAAGTCTCCTTAATAACAAAGAAAAATTGTTTGAATTAGCTAAAACGCCAGCAAAAACTCCGTTAAATGAAAATTGTTCGGCGGTGCTCCTAAAGAAGTTGCCCGAAAAACTTGGAGACCCCGGCAAGTTTCTAATCCCATGTGATTTTCCGGAGCTAGATGAATGCTTAGCCTTGGCCGATCTTGGCGCTAGCATTAATCTATTGCCTCTTCCGTATGGAGCAACTTTCGCTCTCGGAACTCATACGACCAGCATAGCACTCAAAACTCGCGGACGATCGATCCGTTCCACCCGAAAGGAGTTGCCGAATGATGTTTTTGTGAAAGTAGGAACGGTTTATTTTTCGGCTGACCTCCCTTTCGTTGTTAGTAGATTACGATGTTGATCCTCGGGTTCCCCTCATCCTTGAGAGACCTTTCTTGAGGACGGACAGAGCTTTAATCGATGTTTATGGTGAAGAATTAAGGTGAAGAATTAACCCCACATGTTGATGATGAAGTGATAACCTTTAAAGTTAGTCAAACTTCGAGATACTCCTACAATAATTCTGAATCAGTTAATCGAACCGATGTCATCGACGTTTCATGTGAGGAGTATGCTCAAGAAGTTCTCTGTTTTTTGGATATTTCTAAGAGTGGCAATCCTACTCCGTCTTTAGATCCTATCCTTTCTACTTCTTTCCCCTCTCTCACTCCGTTTGAACGAAGCGACTTTATTTTGGAAGAAATTGAAGCATGTCTTACAAATGATTTAATTCCACCAGGAATTGATGATGCCGACTTTGATCTGGAATGAGATCTTCTTCTACTCGAGAAGTTATTAAATGATGATCCATCATATCCTCTCCCTCCGAAAGAACTTCATTTTGAGGAAATTAAAATGATTAAATCTTCTATTGATAATCCTCTGGAGCTCGAGGTCTCATCTTGAATATGCGTTTTTAGAAGGAACCGGTAAATTACCTATCATAATTTCAAAAGAGTTAAAAGATGAAGAAAAGACCACCCTTCTAAAAGTTCTTAAGTCACGCAAACGGGCAATCGCATGGAAAATCTCCGACATTAAGGGTATCGACCCTAGTTTTTGTACTCATAAGATCTTAATGGAAGATGACTTCAAACCGGTAGTTCAACATCAAAGAAGTGTAAATCTAAAAATAAATGAGGTTATCAAAAGGGAAGTAATCAAACTCCTTGATGCCGGATTGATTTACCCTATCTCCGATAGATCGTGGGTTAGCCCCGTTTATTGTATGCCAAAGAAGGGCGGTATGATCGTAATTAAAAATGATAATAATGAGTTGATACCTACTCGATTAGTTACGAGATGGCGCGTATGCATTAACTATCGAAAGTTAAATGATGCTACCCGTAAAGATCATTTTCCGTTACCGTTTATGGACCAAATGCTTGAGAGACTCGCGGGAAATGAATACTATTGTTTTTTGGTTTTTCGGGATATTTTCAAATACCTATTGACCCGAAAGACCAAGATAAGACCACCTTCACTTGCCCTTATGGGACGTTTGCCTGCCGTCGTATGCTTTTTGGTTTATGTAATGCTTTGGGCACGTTCTAAAGGTGTATGATGGCCATTTTCCACGATATGATCGAGGAAACAGTGGAGGTCTTCATGGACTATTTCTCGGTCTTCGGGGATTCTTTCTCGTCAAGCCTCTCCTATTTAGTCAAAATGCTAAAATGGTGCGAAGACACTAATTTAGTTCTAAATTAGGAGAAATGCCATTTAAATGGTAAAAGAAGGCATTGTTTTAGGACATAAAATTTCAAAGTCCGGGATTGAGGTCGAAAAAGCTAAAGTTGATGTTATAGCTAAACTCCCTCATCCGATTGCCGTTAAAGGCGTTCAAAGTTTTTTAGGTCACGCCGGGTTCCATCGTCGATTTATCTAAGATTTTTCTAAAATTGCCTGGCATACGACCCATCTTCTTGAAAAAGAAACTCTGTTTGTTTTCTTGAAAGAATGTATTAAAGCGTTTAATATACTTAAAAAGAAGTTAACCGAAGCCTCAATTTTAGTTGCCCCTGATTGGGACCTACTATTCAAAATTATGTGTGATGCTAGTGATTATGCGGTAGGTGCAGTCTTGGGGCAACAAAAGACCAAACATTTTCAGCCTATACACTATGCTAGTAAGACAATGACGGATGCTTAAGCACATTACACGACTACGAAAAAAGAATTATTAGCCGTGGTGTATGCTTTCGCGAAATTTCAGCCTTACATAGTCTTGTCTTAGACCATAGTGTATACGGACCACTCGGCTCTTAAGTATCTTCTCGCTAAGCAAGATGCTAAGCCAAGATTGCTCTGGTAGATTCTCCTACTCCAAGAATTTGATGTTATAATTCGTGATAAAAAAGGAGCAGAGAATCTCGCGGCCGACCACTTATCAAGACTAGAAAACCCCCATCAAAGTGATATTGAGAAAAAGGAAATTACGGAAACATTTCCTCTCGAGACACTTGGGATGGTTACCTTTTGTGGTGATACAAGTACCCCATGGTTTGCCGACATTGCAAATTACCATGCAGGGAATTTTATTGTTAAAGGGATGTCGTCCCAACAAAAGAAAAAAATTCTTTAAGGATG
>BQNB010162396.1:0-10662 GCA_026074375.1 Tanacetum coccineum | reverse complement strand
GCTAGTGTTGGGCCGGGTATGGTTTTAATGAGTTGGGCTTTTTATTAAGACTTAAGGCTTTATAAGATATAAGTGGGCTTTCCCGGGTAGGTGGGTACGGGTAGGCCCACCTTTGGCAATTTAGGTTTTCGGGTTTGGTTTTCGATGCTCTTTCCAATGCCTCATCCCGAGGTTAACTTTGACTTTTTGACTTTTTGTTGACTTTGACTTGGACTTTTTGACTTCTCACGGTCTTTCCGTTCACGTGCTCAGTTTTTTCGTTTTGGCTTCGATTTTTGTCCTTTTCTTGGATATCCGTTTCCTGCACAATACAAATGCAAAACATACAAATACAATGTATTTTTGGTACGTTTATAGTCATTTAAGTCCGATTTTAGTGGTCAAAGGTATGTGTAATTAATCACATACCAATGATGAATGATAAAATTAAGTTAGGGTTTATGATTAGAGAGTATATCAAAGTGTAAAATCGATCGAATGAGTGATTGAAACCCTTAATCAAAGTATTTATGAAATCACCCTCAACAGCATTAACTTGAACTGGCAGTAGTAATTTATGCCTAGCAGCATTAACTTAACCAGCAGTAGTAAGTTTATGCCTAACAGCATTAACTTTGAGTTACTAGCATTAACTCTAATTCCATTCCAAATAACTTTTCCATCATCAAAGTAACATTGTAACTCACAAAAAATTTCTGTCCGTTTTTTATTTCTCTTAATTCTTTTTGCTTACTTTTCTCTCTATCTGTTTTTGATTTCTCTCATTTCTTTTAGCTCACTTTTCTCTCTATCTGTTTTTGATTTCTCTCTTTTCATTTAGCTCACTTTTATCTCTGTCTGTTTTTGATTTCTCTCATTTCTTTTAGTTACCAAAACACTCTATCTGTTTTTCAGCTCACTGTATCTCTCAATTCTTTTTCTTACTAAATCACTCTGTCTGTTTTTATGTCACACATCTCTCTTTCTATTTTTATGCTTACCATTTTCTCTCAATACTCACAATATTAATTCTAACAAACAGTAGTAAGTATAACTAACAGTATTAACACAACAGTATTAAGTATAACTAGCAACACTAATTATACTTACCAGTAGTAAGTTAGCTCAACAACAATAACTTGAATTTCGTCATTAACTGCTGTTCTAATCCATTCAAATCATCATTTGTTGTATAATCCGTTGTATATGAACACAATTAACCTCTCCTCAATCAATACTTCAGAGGTTAAGCATTTCAATACTTGCAATCAGATATTGAAATCTGCTAACATCAAATGTTTTTGTGAGTAAATCTGTAACATTTTGATCTGTGTGAATCTTTATCATTTGAATAAGTTTCTTCTCATTGGAATCTCTAATAAAGTGATGTCTAATCTCAATGTGCTTAGTCTTTAAGTGAAACATTAGATTCTTCACAATGCAGATAGTACTCTCGTTCTCAATGAAAATCTTGATGTTCATAAAGTTGTTATTTCCATAATCAAGCAATTGACTTTGGATCCATAACACCTGTCCATAGCAACTAGATGCAGTTACATACTCTGCTTCAGTAATAGAGGTGGTAACTATAGTTTGCTTCTTGTATTGCCATGAAATCAATCTGCTTCCAAGAAATTGACAACCTCCTGTTATGGATTTCCTGTCTAAACTTGCACCAGCATAGTCACTATCAGTATAAGCTTCCAAGTCAAATGGTGAGTCCTTAGGATACCAAAGGCCTAATTTAGGTTGACCTTTTAAGTATCTAAAGATTCTTTCCATAGCATGAAGATGTGAAACTTTAGGTGTGACTTGGAATCTTACACAAGCACATACAATAAACATTATATCAGCCCTAGAGGCTGTTAGATACATCAATGATCCAATCATTGATCTATATAAGTGAACATCAACATCTTCAGCTTCTGTATCCTTGAGCAATGGCTTAGAAGTCTCCATAGGTGTACTTGCTATTTTTATAGTTGAAAAAACAAACTTCTTCAAGATTTTATTCACATACTTATCTTGACTAATGAAAATCCCATCATCTTTTGGTTTCACTTGTAGTCCTAAGAAGAATGTGAGCTCTCCCATAGAACTCATCTGGAATTTCTTATGCATTATCTTTTCAAACTCAATACACATCTCCTTCTTGTAGACCCAAAAATGATATCATCAACATATACTTAAACTAGTAAAATATCACCTTTGATTCTTTTACTGAACAAAGTCTTATCTATCTAACCTCTCTGAAATCCATTATCCAATAAATAGGTAGATAAAGTCTCATACCAAGCTTTAGGAGCTTGATATAATGCCTTTTCTACCTTATAAACTTTGTTAGGGAACTTTGGATCTTCAAATCTTAGAGGTTGACAGACATAAACTTCCTCTTCAATTTTGCCATACAAAAATGCACTCTTTACATCTGTTTGGTACACAATAAAGTCTTTGAATGAGGCATAGGCTAAGAACAGCCTAATTGCTTCAATCCTAGCAACTAGAGCAAAAACCTCATCATAATCTATTCCCTCTTCTTGAGTGTAACCCTGTGCAACCAGCCTTGCCTTGTTTCTAATCACAATACCTCTCTCATCTTTCTTGTTTTTGTACACCCATTTTGTTCTAATGGCCCTCTTGCCATATGGTAAATCTACCAATATCCAAACCTTCTGCAATTTAAACTGTAGAAGCTCATCTTGCATTGCTTTTATCCAGTTTGGATCTGTCAAAGCTTGAATCACCTTCTTGGGTTCTACTTATGATAGAAAACAGGCAAACAAACAATTCTAAAAATCTTTGTGGTTGATCCTCTGTTGTACTGAACTAAACATACCATGGTCAGTCACACTCTTTGTCATCCTTATTGTTTGAGGTGCTGAATGTATATCTCCAATGATTTGTTTAATTTGATGATCCTTGTAAATTCTGGTAGTTGGAATATGACTGACAGGAATATGTGTATCCAAATTAGTCATGTCAGCCTCTGCACCAACATCTTCATCATCTGAATAGACAATCTCTTCCAAATTAGGCATGTTTGGATCATGTGTACATCTATAGACTATATTCTCATCAACAGCATTGTCTTCTATGCCAGCAGCATTAATAGTTGAACTAACAATATTAATATTGTTAGTACTGTTAACATTTTCATCCTTCTCTCGATAAACTCTTGGTTCCTCTGTATTTGGCACCTCAGTATCTTCATTCTCTGGATGTTCAACATCTTTCTTTTCTTCCTCCCCTGATGATTTGAATCCAGCATCAGAAGAATCCTTTGAACTAGAAGAGGATAGTGGATCTTGAGTCTATAATGGTAGCAGTATGTAATCTTTGCTAGGTACTATCTCTACTCTAGCTTTACCTGCATCATGACATGCCTTTGTACCTGCATTACCATTAGACTGATTCTCTGCAACAACTAGCTCATAGTTTATAGATTTTGTTAGTGCATCTGTATCAAAAAGCCAATTGGGTCCACTTCCTATAATATTAGGTGTATCTTCACTAAATTTGACATGCAGGTTCTCTTCTACTATCCTAGTTCTAATGTTGAATACCCTAAATGCTTTGCTATTGGTAGAGTATCTTACAAAGAACCTTTCATCAGCCTTTCCATCAAACTTACCTAGGTGATTTAAGATATTGAGAATTATAACAGGATACCCAAATGGTTTCATTAAGCTTGGTGTTTTACCATGTAAAAGTTCATAAGGGGTCTTGTTGTGAGGCTTAATTACTAATACCCTATTTTGTACATAACAAGCAGTATTAACTACTTCAGCCCAAAAGGTAGTAGGTAACTTTAAATCAGCTAGCATAGTCCTAGTAGCCTCTATTAGTGTCTTATTTTTCCTTTTTGCTATTTCATTTTGTTGTGGAGTTCTAGCAACACTAAATTCCCTCTTAATACTCTTTATTTTACAAAACTGATTCATGACCCTATTCTTGAATTCAGTCCCATTGTCACATCGAATCACTTTCACCTTAAGGTTTATGTCACACCCCTAAACGAGGCCTGGACGAAAACACGTGTTTAGGGGCGTGACGTCATAATATTCGTCACACATGATACAAAGAATGACCTCTAAGGGTATGTTTAGAAATCCAACATCGTTGCATTAAATAAAATAGTTAAAGTTTTACATAAGTTCTTAGATAATATGCGGAAGCAAATAAAAGGTTTTAAAGTTTGACAACGATGTTAACATAGATAATAATAATTCTTGAAAATCGTTCCAATGCAAGGCAACACCATAAAGCAAGCAAAGACATCCACTGCTAAACACCTGAGAAAAACATGCTAAAACATCAACAGAAAGTTGGTGAATTCATATGTTTGAATTTAGTATTAAAAGTGGACCACAAGTTCACAGTATGCATGTGACAGTTATAACAGATACAACTTCATATAAAAAGTATTTACTGTTGCGCTAAGTTCATGACACCGAGACTCAATTCGATGCAGCATATTATATGCCAAACTTTTATATGTCAAGTAGTATTCCTCTCGCCTAAAGTATCTGACAAGGACACCTAATTGACATACGACAATGGTAAATATCTGTTATGTTCGGGACCCTCCTAAAACATAAGCATTACTTTACCCCAGTGGATATGGATAATAATCCTATAGATCTATTACAACATTCGCAAGCTCACTTAACCAGTCAGTCGGTTAATCAATGATGTTCAAAGATAATTCGAACATTAGTGGCTATTCGTCTACTTAGGCAACTCATAATCAGGAAAAGGAAACGTAAAGTAACTGTATCCATAGTTTAAAAACAAGAAATGTTTCTCACTCCCAATATAGTAAAGTAAAAGTAGTCAAACATGGGGCATGAACTCATGAGCTCACATAAGCAAGATAGCAAATATAACACGTAATTAAAAGAATCGAGATAGAAATCTAGCCGCGACCTAGAAATAATGACCGTCATAGAAACACAGAAATCATGCCAAGAATTAGCACAATAAGTTCATCCCAAAAGACAATCCTTATGTGTTTTTCCACGTGACACTTCAACATGACCTTAGTCTCCAACCCAAATTCTAATGGCTTACGTCTTCAACCTCGTGCAACTTTGAAATACGCTTCTTATCTAGATTTATCTTCACAGTTTGTTCATGAAACACTTTTTGGACCTGTGAGCTGAGCGTCCTCACCTCAGCCACAAATTAGGGGGCGATTAACATTTTCGGCATATAGAGCTCAAATTGCATGCTTGATACTCCGTGTGATAAACTGTTGGTTGTACAGAAAACTCCACCAAAGGTAGATGTTATCCCCAACCTTTCACAAAATCAATCACACAAGCACGCAGCAGTCTCCAAGGTTTGGATGGTTCCTCTCACTCTGACCATCAGTCTGTTGGATGGTAAAGCCGTAGGAATCATATCCAATTGAGTAACTAGGGCCTCGTTCAATGATTTCTGAAATAAAGATGTAAACTTAACTTAACTAGTCTCGATCAGAAATAATCGAACCGTACTGCCAAGCCATCGAGACTACTTCCTACAAGTATTGCTTGTCAACTTCTCTAATTGAGTCAGTTTTCTTCATTGTTAACGAAATGAGCAGACTTTGGAGTCAGTATACCCAAATACCCAAATTGACCGTTGACCAAATGTCGTCTTTGTAACTTAGTAACGACATTTCATAGGTATGTTCTCGCCACTTCCATACCAGGATCACAGGTTGAACCAACAAACCAAATGGTTTTTGTATTCGGACCTTAACTTGGCACATGTCAAACATCTATTGACGTAGGTGGCAATCTCTGCTTTCATATTCAGCCACCATACAATTTCCTTAAATCTGGTACATCTTGTCCGATCCAGGATGAATTGAATATTTCTAGCTATGCGACTCGTGCATAATCAACTCTCTTAAGAGTACCAAAACATGTACCAACTTCTAATTCCTCAAGCATAACTGTTCCACATCCCCCCCCCCCGACACCACCAGCATGTGCACTAGCTTCTAAATATACCACACAGATCTTCGGTTCCAAATTCTCTCCTGTTCAGCCTCAACTTGATGAGCGTTTAAAATTTGCACAGGAAGGTTCAGACCAATCGTCAAAACCAAAGCTCGAACTCGTAGTGGCTTAATCCGTTCCTTTTAGCTCAAGGCATCCACTACCACGTTCGCTTTTCCCCGATGATAACGGATCTCACAGTCGTAGTCGCTCAATAGCTCTAACCATCTACGTTGTCTCATGTTTAACTCTTTCTGATCTAGAATATGTTACAAACTCTTATGATCAGTGAACATAACACATTTTGTGCCGTACAGATAATGTCTCTACATTTTGAGAGCAAACACTATAGCTCTAAGTTCTAAGTCATGTGTAGTGTAATTCTTCTCATGAATCCTAAGTTGACGTGATGCGTAGGCTATGACCTTCTCCCTTTGCATCAAAACTGTGCCTAATCCTTTGCGAGAAGCATCACAGTAAACCGTAAAGTTTTCACTACCATCGGGTAAAGATAAAATCGGTGCACTATATAACTTCTGCTTCAACAGTTGAAATGCAGCTTTTGCCTTTTCACTCCAATCAAACTTCACGTTCTTTTGAGTCAGCTTCGTTATAGGCTTGGTAATTTTTGAGAAACCTTTGATAAATCATCAGTAATAGCCAGCAAGACATAGAAATGGACGAATCTCTGTCGGAGCCTTAGGCGAAGCCCAATCCTTGATTGACTCGATCTTAGTTGGGTCTATGTGAATGCCTTCACTATCAATCACGTAACCAAGAAATTATACCTTCGACAGCCAAAAGTCGCATTTCAAAAATTTGGCGTACAATTCTTCCTTCTTAAGCAATTCCAAAATTAACTTAAGGTGTTTCACATGCTCTTCTTCGCTCTTGGAGTAGATCAAGATGTCATCTATAAAAATGATCACGAATTTATCTAAGTACGGTTTGCACACCCGATTCATCAGATCCATGAATACCGCTGGTGCGTTTGTCAATCCAAAAGGCATTACTTGGAACTCGTAATGACCATAGCGAGTCCTAAACGCCGTCTTTGGAATATCCTCATCACGAACTCTAAGTTCATGATAACCAGACCTCAATTTGATCTTCGAGTAGACAATTGATCCTTACAACTGATCAAATAAGTCATCGATTCTCGGAAGTGGATATCGATTCTTTACAGTCAGCTTGTTTAGCTAGCGGTAATCGATACACATCCGAAAAGATCCATCTTTCTTTTTGAAAAACAAGACCGGGGCTCCCCAGGGTGAGGAACTCGGTCTTATAAATCCCTTGTCAGAAAGTTCTTATAGTTGAGTAGACAGTTCTTGCAGTTCCGATGGTGCTAATCTATATGGGGCGCGTGCCACATGTGCAGCACCAGGGACCAAGTCGATTTGAAATTCAACTTATCACATAGGCGGTAATCCAGGCAAATCGTCTGGAAAGACCTCCGAAAAGTCTTGTACAGTCGGCATGTCCTCAAGTCGCTTCTCCTCCAACTTGTCTTCAGTTTCCTTCTTCGTAACTTGTGCTAGAAAAATTGGGCAACCTCTCTTAATATATTTCTGAGTTTTAGTGCATGATATGATGCTCAACTTTGACTTCTTTCCTTTGCCAATCCTATCACCTTGGACTATCAGGACTTTGTCTTCATAGGGAATCCGTACAATCTTTTCATCGCAAACAATCACTGCATGATGATTCGCTAACTAATCCATGCCGATGATGACGTCGAAACTACCAAGTTCTATGGGCATTAGGTCAATATTTAACAGGTCACCTAACAATCCTAACGTACAGCCTCCAAGCACAGTATCGGATCCTATTAGCCTTCCGTTAACTAGCTCAATAAGGTACTTAATGTCTAAGATAGATGGGACGATGTCACTTAGAAGGATAAAAACTATGGGTATAAAAATTTTATCGGCTTGGTTCTAGGTACTTGCAATAATTATGTCCTTTGCCTTATTTCATGACCATTAGAAATTTGGACGGTGAAAGAATTTCCTAATTTTCTTCATTCTATCCCAACAAATTAAGATACGTCTATTATGTTCTAAAATCTTAAAATCCGTAATTACCGTGACTACAAGGAGCGTGACTCGGTCTCTTGGCTAATGGTACAGTGTCTCTATATGGTAATATTGAGGAAATCTACTTAGTTACGGAGCTTATTAATACGGATACATATGACAGACATAACTCGCAAACACGCGCGCAAAATATTGGTAAAATATGTAGATGATAAAGTTTTATCGAAATTGTTGAGAAGAGAAAAAGAATATAGAAGTGGAAAGTGAAAATAGATTGGCAAAGTTTTTGAGGTGACTAGTCTTAGCATAGGATGGTCCTCCCTGAATTATACATAGGTGATCAGGCTATGTATAATTTAGGTACTAACGATAAAATGCTCGTTTCGTCAAACTAATGTTATGTTTAAAAGTTTGTATGGTATAAACAATGTTGTTTCTAAGGTAGAAAAATAGTTAGTGAAAACGAGAACATTTTAATTTATATAACGACGCAAGATATTTTGTAAGACTTAGTAGAAATAGTTTAAGATGTGATACCAAAATAGTTTATGAGAAAATCACGTGATAGTTTATAATGTAAGAGTGAGGGGTTTATAAAAGGGTAACAAATGGTCTACGAGTTGACAACCAAATAGATTATATTGCGACAACAAAATAGTTTATAAAAGACATGAAGTAGTTCGTAATATGTTGTCAAAATAGTTTATAAATGACAACGAAATAGTTCATGAGGTGACAACGAAATGGTTTGTAAGATGGTTGCAAAGTAACTTTTAATAGGGTAGCAAAAGAGTTTATAAATAACTATAATATAGGTTATAATATAGAAATGAATTAGTTCATTAAATGATAGCCAGATGAGTTATGAGATAATAATAGGATAATTATAAGATGTTGACAACCGGTTCATATAATAATATCAAATAGTTTATAAGGTGTTAGCGAAATGATTTATAAAATGATGGCAAAAGTTTATAAACGTCGACATAATAGGTTAAAAGATGAAAACAAGTAAGTTTGCAAAATGGTTGGGAAAATAGTTTGTGAGATGATGGTAGAATAATTTTTAAGAAACTGACAAAATGGTTTATAGGATGACAACAAAATTTCTTACGAAATGGCACAAGAATAGTTTGTGAAATTCTAGCAGTGGAATGATTTGATAAGGTGGTAGTGATTTAAGGAGTAGCTTACATAAATAGATAGAGAAATTAAGTGTTACTGACGGAATCGTCATGACACATACATTAACAGGAATTTAAAACATCCACTCAGTACAACAAAATTTATAGAAAAGTACTATTGTGAATATAGTCTAAGAAGACTTTGACTTAGGTCACTAGGTAAGGTAGAAAGATCTCTTCTTAAGCATTGGTCTTGTCTTTGACGACACTAAAGTTCTCGCGGTCTTTTTCCCTCCAAATTTGGTTCACTTGGTTCTGATTTCTCAACTTCTGGCATTCACTCCTAAAATGTCCTAGCCTTCCACATTCATAGCAAGTGATGGTAGCCTTTGGATTTACCACATAGGCTCTCTGGTTCATTGCAGCAACGAATGCCTTACAATCCCTAGTCATGTGGCCAACCCTCTTACATTTACTACAATTCATAATACATGGCCCAACATGATACAACTTACACTTGTTGCAGTAAGGTAAATTCCCAGCATAAGCCCTCCTTTCATTGGCTCCAATAGTGTAAGCTCTTGTCACACCTGGTTTCTTGAAGGGTGGTTGTTGTGGCAAACTGTTATCCTTTGGTTGGTTCTCAAACTTCCTCTTGTTGTTATCATTCTTTTCTACCGTGATTTCTTGTCGTATGATCTGATTCATCGGATCATGGGTCGTGCGGATTTTTGTCTCGTAGATAGCGATAGCTTTAATATCATCACTAACTCGTTGAGCTACAATCTGGTTAATTTCTGCAGAAGTCATTCCTTGTCTCGATGCTGACATTCTTTTCAAAATTAAAAGAAGTAAAAGAAAGATAAAGTAAGTCGGCTTCCCCAAAGTCGTGTCCTAAAGATGAAATGTTGCAAGGTGATAGATTAAAGTTATGTTCAACTTAGTCGGTATGCTTCTAGGTGATAGTATGAGACGACGTAGGAATTTCAAAGGTGAGGGACGGGGCTCAACTTGCATTTGGGTTTGGATAGTACGATAACATAGAGTCGAAAGACTGTGACAAGTTTTGATGTTATGTAAAATAGTATAATGTAAATTTATGAAATAGTTTTAATGACCATCGTATCACTCAGGATGTCTTTGGAAACATTTAGAGACCATTGTGCCACTCACAATGTCTTAAGAAAATTTAGTATTATATATAACTTCTCTAAAAAAAAGGAAATATACGTAAGGCAGACGTAAACGTAGAGAAAATATAAACGCAGAGCAGAGGTAAACCCATATCATAGTAGGCTCAAGGCAAAATGATGTATAAAGTAATTATGGCAATATGATATATAAATTGCACTTATATATATATATATATAAAATGCTATTATTATTAGATACATATAAAAGCAAGTAAGCACGTAGGATCATATACTGGTTATAGACCAGACCTAAATATACTACCTTGTTCTTTATAACCTTGGATACCAATCTGTCACACCCCCAAACGGGGCCTGGACAGAAACACGTGTCCGGGGGCGT
>BQNB010162395.1:0-12664 GCA_026074375.1 Tanacetum coccineum | reverse complement strand
CAGTTATAGTCCCTGTAGTTCTTGCCTAATGAAAACTAATGTAATTCCGATATGTCACCATATTTTAAGGCTAACAGTACTAGTAACATTGTGATAACTAAGAGACTGGGTAACACTTCTCAAAAACCACTAACTAGATACCAACATAAAAACAAACAAGAAAAGAAACTTCCACTAGCATCCCCACTATAGCTGCGACACAGACAACTGACTCTTCTGTGATATATACTGTTGTTTTTGCTAACCAACAGGACCCCAACCAAAATTGGGGATCCAATATTCCAAACTCTCCATCCTCATCTGTTTTCAAATGCAGGTCGTATAGATCGTCCTTTGGTATTTGGATTCAGGCTGCTCAAAACATATGACGAGGAATCGCTCACGGCTTATGAATTTCATGAAAAAGTTCATCGGGACAGTTAGATTCGAGAATGATCATTTTGGTGCTATCATGGGTTATAGAGATTACGTGATTGGTGACAGTGTGATCTCCAGGGTATATTATAGGGAAGGACTTGGACACAATCTCTTTTCTGTAGGGCAATTTTGTGAATCAGACCCTGAAGTTGCATTTAGAAAACATTCGTGTTATGTTAGGACTAAAGATGTTGTGGACTTACTTAAAGGTTCTCGGGGTTCAAATCTGTACACCGTCTCTGTTGAAGACATGATGAAGTCCTCTCCTATCTGCTTATTTTCAAAATCCTCAAAGAACAAATCATGGTTGTGGCATCGTCGGTTAAATCATTTGAACTTCAGTACCATCAATGATCTTGCAAGAAAAGATTTGGTGAGAGGCTTACCAAGGTTGAAGTTTGAAAAAGACCATCTTTGCTCGGCGTGTCAATTAGGAAAGAGCAAGAAGTATACCCACAAACCCAAATCTGAAAACACCATTATGGAAGTTCTTCATACCCTTCACATAGATTTATGTAGACCAATACGAGTACAAAGTATTAATGGGAAGAAATATATTTTGGTCATCGTGGATGATTATTCACGATTCATATGGGTTAAGTTTTTGAGATCCAAAGATGAAACTCCAGAGTTCGTCATTAAATTTCTAAAGCAAATACAAGTCGGTCTTAACAAAACTATCAGATACATCCGAACAGACAATGGCACAAAATTTGTTAATCTAGTTCTGACTGAATACTATGAAAATGTCGGCATTTTTCACCAAAAATCTGTTCTGAGAACTCCTCAGCAAAACGGCGTTGTCGAAAGACGGAATCAAACTCTTGTGGAAGCTGCTCGGACAATGCCGATATTTTCAAAAGCTCTGATATTTCTATGGACAAAAGCTGTTGCTACTACTTGCTACACCCAAAACAGATCCCTAATTCATACTCGTCATAATAAAACCCCATATGAGCTTGTGCATGATAAGAAACCTGATCTTAAATTTCTTTGAATTTTTGGTGCACTTTGTTACCCTACAAATGACAGCGAAGGTCTTGGAAAATTGAAAGCAACAACAGATATTGGGATTTTCGTTGGTTATGCTCCTAATAGGAAGGGTTATCGAAGCTACAACAAAAGAACCTGACGAATCATGGAAACTATTCACGTGCAATTCGATGAGCTGACTGAGCCAATGGCTCCTGTGCATATTTGTACAGGACCCGAGCCTATTTTATTAACGCCTGGACTAATCAGTTCAGGGATAGTTTTTAATCCGGTCCCTACAACCCCTTATGTACCCCCTACTAATAAGGATTTGGAGATTTTATTTCAACCAATGTTTGATGAATACTTTGAACCCCCTAATGTTGAAAGACCGATACCTCCAGCTCTTGCAGCTCAAGTTCTAGTTGTTTTAGCCGGTACACCTTCTTCTATAACCATTGATCAAGATGCACCGTCCATAAGTTATTCACCGTCATCCTCCGTTGTATAACCTCCTATCTCATATCAAGGTATTGCGGTTGGACCCATTATCGAAGATAATCCGTTTGCTCAAGCTGACAACGATCCCTTTGTAAACGTGTTTGCTCCAGAACCAAGTTCTGATGAGTCATCATCTAGGGATGCTAGTTTAGCTGAATCCACACAAGTTACTCAACCACATAATCATCTCAGAAAATGGTCTAAGGATCACCCACTGGATAATGTAATTGGTAATCCTTCTCATCCGGTATCCACTAAAAAACAATTAGCTACAGATGCCTTATGGTGCCTTTATAATTTTGTACTGTCAAAAGTCGAACCCAAGAATGTTAAGACTGTTATGGATAAAGCTTGCTGGTTTGAAGCTATGCAAGAAGAAATCCATGAATTTAATCGGCTTCAAGTATGGGAATTAGTTCCAAAACCAGAATGTGTTATGATAATCGCTCTCAAGTGGATTTACAAAGTAAAGCTTGATGAGTATGGTGATGTTTTAAAGAACAAGGCACGGTTAGTGGCGAAAGGATATCGACAAGAGGATGGTATCGATTTTGAGGAATCATTTACACCGGTTGCACTGATAGAGGCTATCAGAATCTTCATTACAAATGCTGCCAGCAAAAACATGATCATCTACCAGATGGATGTCAAGACTGCATTCTTGAATGGCGAGCTGAAAGAAGAAGTCTACGTCATTCAACCCGAGGGTTTTGTTGATCCAGATCACCCAACACACGTCTATCGTCTAAAGAAGGCTCTTTATGGTCTAAAGCAGGCTCCAAGGGCGCGGTATAACAAATTATCAAGGTTTCTTATGGATAACAAGTTCTCCAAGGGTGTGGTGGATCCTACATTATTTACTCAAAAAACAGGAAAACATATTCTTCTTGTTCAAATCTATGTAGATGATATCATATTTGCCTCGACTGATCCTAAAGCTTGTGACATAATTTCCAAAGAAATGAGTTCAAAATTTCAGATGTCAATGATGGGAAAAATGTTATTTTTCTTAGGATGACAAGTTTCTCAAAGTCTCGGAGGCATCTTCCTTAATCAATTAAAATATGCTCTCGAAATTTTAACTAAATATGGAATGGATACGTCTGACCCTGTAGATACAAAAATGGTTGACAGATTAAAACTGGATGAGGACCCCTTAGGGACTCCGGTTGACCAGACTCGGTTTTGAGGTATGTTCGGCTTATTAATGTACCTCACTGCCAGTAGACCAGATCTGGTATTCACCGTGTGCATGTGTGCTAGGTATCAGGCTAAGACTACCAAAAAGCACCTTGAGGCAATTAAGCGAGTCTTTCGGTACCTACAAGGCACCAGTAACTGGGGTCTTTGGTATCCGAAGGACACCGCTATGGCACTAACGGCCTATGCAGACGTTAACCATGCAGGTTGTCAAGACACAAGGAGAAGTACGTCGGGAAGTGCTCAGTTTCTTGGAGACAAATTAGTGAGCTGGTCATCGAAGAAGCAAAAAAGCATTGTTATCTCAACCATAGAGGCTGGATACATTTCCATGTCTGGATGCTGTGCTCAAATACTTTAGACGAGGTCACAGCTAATGGACTACGACTTTGCATTTAATAATATACCTCAGTATTATGACAACAAACATGCAATCGCCCTCTGCTGCAACAATGTCTAGCACTCCCGGTCAAAGGACATCGACATACATCACCATTTCATCAGAGAGCAACTTGAGAATGACGTGGTTGAACTTTACTTTATGACAACGGATTATCAGCTTATGGACATATTCACTAAGGCATTGCTAAGAGAGCGGTTTGAATTTCTACTCCCGCGACATGGAAAGAAGAGTATGTCCCCGAAAACCCTTAAACGTATTTAAGACAGGGAGGATGAGTAAAGGATGGTCTTCCTGTATCCTATGTATATATTTAAAAAGAAAAAGAAAAATACAAAAATATAAAACCTACAAAAACCATAAAAATCAAAAAAACAGAAAATACCAAAAATATTTCTAAGACATGTCTTCTAAAAATCGATAATATTTACAGACCTAGAAATGTCATTTAATAATGACACGGGTCTTTAAATAAAGTTCGAGCAGAATTTCAAATCTTTTAAAACATGTCTTCATGGCTTGCAGTTATTTCAGACTGCAACCCGCTTTTCAATCTGAGGAATGCATGTCGCCAAAAAGACAGATGTTCCTAACAACGGGTAATTAATTTTTCCCAGTCATGGATTACTTTATATCCATGCATCATGAGAATAATGTACGTCAGTGCGTTTTTCTTCTTACAGAAGAAAAGTCTTCCTTTTATATAACCAAATGATTTTTTCTTAATTGATTCTTCAAAATTATTTGTTTTAAACAAGGTGGAATAAATGTTGTTAAAAATTAATCAGTCCGTGCTTCTACAATAAATTTTTCACCTCAAACAACGACTACAGCTCTTTAAATAGAAAACGGGTCACTGTTTGAGGGGGAGAGTGATTTCAAAATTTATCTCATCAAACCGATTTCCAAAAACATCACACATCTAAGGGAAAAAGGTTTTGGTATTTGAATAGGGTTTTCATTTGAGGGGGAGTTAATTCATTTTAACTCAAAGGGCCAAAATTGTCAATTGTTAGAGAGTTTAGGGGCTTAAATGCAATTTGCTACTCCCTCCGTCCTAAAATTATTGTCTCTTGACAAAAAACACACAGTTTAATAAAAGTGCATTTATTATAGTTTTCTCTTTCTTACTTTTTAGCAGAATGACAGTTTTACCCTTAGCTAATTAATTAAAATCTTCTTTAAAGTTTGTAATTATAATTTCAAGTAAGGGTAATATGGTAAACTTGATAAACTTTCCTTTCTATTTTTAGTAGTGGACAATTAAATTGGGACATCCCAAAAAAGAAACGTGGACTATAATTTTGAGATGGAGGGAGTATATGTTTCCTAGCTTTTATAAATAATAGGGACTCAAACTGCCATTTCCCAAACTTAATTAACCTTAGAAATACTTAAAACCAAAAATAAAAGGAAGTAGAAAACCTTAGGACCAATTCTGCCAGTACCGAAACCCTGAGTATAAAAGGATAGCAATTTGATAATGTTGGTCAAACATTCAAATCTCAGTCAAACTTAAAAAAACACACACTCACCCACGCAAACCGCTACCTGATCGCCAACCTTCAATCCTTGATTTCTCATGTTTTATGTACAAAGGTAATCATTAATATTTGTTCTTCACACTTAGTTGACACTATATATAAGAGGAATTAACTTCAAACACATTAGGATTAGCTTAATCTCTAGGTTTGACCTAGGTTTTAATCGAATTTTTAATTGGTGTTTGTATCTACTAATTGGTGATTAGGATACATGCGTATAGGGGTATAGAACACTCGATCATTCCTTGATTAGGATTGATCAATCACATTTTGATGCTATGATCTAGTCTAGATTCGTTTGTGATCGAAATGCCATAGAGTGTTTGGTATTGTGTTTTTAGTGCTAGGATATGTTGTTTAGGATTAGATGATGTTAGTTTGATGTCCAATTTTGATCCCCAATCTCTTGATGGCCACTTAGTGATGATTTTTCAAATACATGTTGACTTTTGATAGTCGATTGATGTTGTTTGTTGTTGTAATGTGTTTGTGAAAATATGTTTATGCTTAGGAAAGTATTGGATGCCATGAATGCATGTTCCGTAGTGTTTAAGTTGCTATTCAAATGTGATTGCTCTTTGTATTGTTGGTAAAGGTTTGTCTGTTAGTATTCTATTCTTGATAGCGGTTTGATATGAGTTGCTAGGTAGCTGTTTGCTAGAATTTCTAGATAGCGGTTTGCATGATGTGCCACATAGCGGTTTGATTATTATTGAATATATTAATGTATGCAGGCAAACCGATACCAGGTAGCAGTTTGATGAAGATGTTATTTATTATTAAATTATTTAAACCGCTATTTCAAATTTTTATTATTTGGTTGAGTAATTTTATATTATATTCATAGCGATTTGGTCTTAGCGGTTTAGATAAAATTAAAATTAATATTTTTTATTAATTTATTAATTTTTCTCATAGCGGTTTGGCAGCTCCACCTTATAGCGGTTTGATCAAACCACTACATGGTGGTTTGATCGAACTACTACATAGCCGTTTGTCTGCCAATGCCTCGTAGTGATTTGGTGTCAAGTGGGTAGCGGTTTAGGCCAGAATTTTAAAGTTTTGGCCCATTAATCGTAATACCCTTTTAAGGCCTAATCTAAAGGCCTAATTACCCAGTTAACTTCCATCCGGGCCTTGTTAACTTGTGATGAGTTCAACGGATATCTTCTGGACCTTTGACAAATGTTGACTTCTAATTTGACCCAAGTCAATGACCACCGACTCAACGTAAAATATTCCTTCATACTTGATTTAATCAAACAAAGCATGTCAAACATCATGAATGATATTCTCATCTAACATCAAATATATGTCATGTCTGCCTATCTTTGTTGATATTCTCGTGCAGATAACATGGCTAATGAGAATGTTCTCGCTCCTTCTCCTACAAGATCTAACGATCAGATACTACCATTTGGTGCATGGGTGCCTATTGGAAAGAGTAATTATGTCTTGGATCTTCAAAAGAAGCAAAGGAACCTAATCTTTCAGATCTCTGTGGATATTCTGCAAAACATAAACTTCTTTAGAGCATTCACTGCCTCAACTTCTGTTTCAACTATCTACATTTTTTGGAATACCCTTACACAAGAGGTAAAGACTGGGGTTTACCATTTTCAGTTGGATGAAGACTGGTTCACACTGGACTCAAATCTTCTAAGGGAAGCTTTAGAGATAACACCCAGATCAAGCTCATCAGTTTGAGTCACCTCCTTCGGGTAATGCAATCATAGACTTTGTGAATGAGTTGGGCTATCCAGAGGAACTTCACTTTGTATCAAGAATGGTTGTGAATAACCTATATCAGCCTTGGAGAGCTATATTATTGATGATCAACCAATGTCTCACAGGCAAGACTTCTGGGTATGATAGGCATATATATCTAATTCTTCATATTCTTTGGGGTATTATTACCCGTACAAATGTTAACTATGCTGAACTCATGTAGGAAGAATTTATACAAGCTATCTAGACTTTTCTCGCTGATAAGGCCAATCTGGGCATTGCTACTAAGAAGAACAAGGAGATTAAACCTCATGTTATTCCTTATTGTCGGTTTACAATGCTAATCATCTGCTATTTGGGGGAGAAAACACAACATTAGCCAAAGGTTTGGGTCTCCGTTTAACATGGCAGAAGACGATCACTGTTTGGGAAATCTCAAGTTCGTCCCCAAAGGCGAAGAAAATAAAGTCTTTGGAATGCAAATTCCTAAGGAGCTGATCACAGACAACATTAGGAACGCATCTTACTACAACGCTTACTTGAAATTGCAAAGCATGATCGTAAAATTGCAGCTGAAGAGAGAGGAAAAAAGAAGTCAGCATCTAAAACCGATCAGTCTAAGAAGCCTGCAACTGCTAAGCAACCCAAGCCAGTGTCCTCTAAGCAATCCAAACTTGCACCTGCTAAACAACCAAATCCTGTAAAAGAGAAATCAACCAAGCCTACTCCCTTACAAAAAGTCGGCAAGGGTAAATTGAGGAAAGTTTGAAACGTGAAAAGTTCTCTCTAGCTTGTTGACGAACCTGATGAAGAACAAGCTTAACCTAAACCTGAACCTCAAGGTGAACAGGTAGATTATGATCTTCAGCGAGGTATTCAAATGAGTCTGGAATCCTTTTAACCACCCGTTAGCGGAGTAGCTTTTCGTGAACCTACCACAGGTATCACTCAAAAACTCCCTATTGTTGAAGGTAAAGGGAAAGGCATTGCTTCAGATGAATAGGTGGCACAATCACTGTTAGAACTGCAAACGCCTAAGAAGACAAGTACCACGGATCAGTACATTTTTTAAAGGCGAATCCCAATGACTGAGGAAGCATCTACTAGGCCCTCTGCACAACCTGAGGATGATACATCTGCTAATATAGTCCGTGATACTCCATCTCCCACATATGCAAAAACAGGTGCTAATACGGATAAGACAAACAGTGAAGGTGATACTGAGATACTGAATATTGGTGAAGAATAAGCAGAAGATGTGGCTGACAAGGTAGATCTAGAGGAAAAGACTGTTGAAATTGATGAAGGCCACGCTGGATCAGACCCTGGTAAAACACCCGAGTCTCGACCGCCACCGAAACGTGTTCTCATAGAAGAAGACCAGGCTGGACCAAACCCTGGACAAAGTCATGTGGATCTTGCTGGATCAAACCCTGAGCCCGTGCATGATGACTTCGTTGCCACAGTCTACCCAAGAGTTCATGAAATCTTGAAGCACACAATGGAGGAACATGTCCACTTGGAGAATCCTCTAAGCTCAACAGGAACTCTTTCATCAATGAAGAATCTGAAGGATAATTTTACCTTCAGGGATCAGTTCATTAATGACAAACCAACGGAAAAGGATCTAGGAAAAACAAATATGGAAACCGAAGTCGAATCAATGGTCACCGTTCCTATTCATCAAGCATCCTCCTCAGTCCCACCACTATCCACACCAGTCGTTGATCTCTCAACACCGAAACCAGTATCTTCTCCTGCACAAGCACTAACCTTTACAGCTATAACCGTAACAACAACAACAACCCTTCCACTGCAACCACTTCCACAACAACAAAGCTCTTCAGGTCCTGATCTAGCCTCTTGGGTCTCGGCACTGGAACAAGTATGTGCTAACTTTAAGAAGAGACACAAGCTTTAGGACAAAAATATTCAAGGTCTTTCATCCAGGGTCTTCACATTGGAGGTTCGGGATCTGCCTCATAAGATCAATCAAAATGTCAATGAAGCTGTCAAAGAGGCTGTCCAAATAGCACTTAAAGCTCCACTTAGAGAATGCTTTAGAGACCTGTCCGAAGTTGACATGAAAGAAATTCTTCATGATCGGATGTTTAAAAGTGGTTCCTACAGATCTCAACCTGAACATGTTACTCTCTATGAAGCTCTAGAGGCCTCTATGCAGCGTGACAACGGGGATGAGTTTCTTGCAGAAAAGGACATGTCACGTAAAAGACGCCGAGATGATCAAGATCCTCCTCCACCTCCTACAAAACAGTCTGAACAAAGTAAGAAGAAGAAACAGGACTCCGATGCTTCAGGTTCTAAACAAACTCCGGCTCAGACATCCTCAGCATGGAAGATGTCTGACACAAGAAATGCTCCCACTAGCTCCTCCCAGCAAAAGACTGTCCCTCAATCTAAACAGCCAGCTAATGATATTCCAATACCTGATTTTGAGCATATCTCAGACTCAAAGGACACATGTGTTGCCCATCTTCTAAAGATCAAGACCAGACCAGACTAGTTGGAGCCTGTTCCTGAGGAAGACAGTCCAAAAACTCCAGAACTAGACTGGGTCATTCCTTTAAATGATTTACCTGAACCTGAGAATAACTAGGCCAATTCCTTTGCGTATAAAGACCCTGAAGAAAACACGCTACTTCAGAAAACTGGTGATATGGGCTTATTCATCAAATGGTATTGCCGACACATTAGGAAGTCAAAGCTAAGCAAAGCTGATTTGGAAGGTCCAGCTTACAAGGTAGTCAAAGCATTTCACTTGAACATCATTTCCCTTCGATTTCAGATGGAAGAGTGTCATCTGGTGCTTACAAATCAAATTGATTTAGTTAACTCAGAGGGTCATCGGGTTGTACCTAACGTGAGCAAACCTTTACCTCTAAGAGGTCCACCTGGTCAGGTAACCATTAAATCACAATTCTTCTTCAATAAGGATCTAGAATATCTTGTGTCAGGCAGCAAAGAAAGAAGGAGTGCTCTGTCTATATCCAAGCTGAAAGCAGCTAACTATCCAGATTTTGGGCTAGAAGAACTTGTACCTTCACTGTGGATTGAAAGTGAACGGGAATATGGTGTTAGTACAGCCTTTGGTATCTCACACTGGTGGTTTAAACGCAAGGAATTCTACATCACAAGACACAGTTCCCCCTCTGATCGTCGTACAGTCAGTTCTCACATGCGGATTCTTAGTGTTGTCAGTCTCCAGACCTATGAAAGATATGGTTACACATTCTTGAAGGATATTGTTCTTCGTAAAGCTGACTACAAAGAACACAAGATCTCCGAAGCTGACTTTAAAAATCTGCATCCAAATGATTTTAAAGACATGTACCTGCTTCATCTTCAAGGCAAGCTGAACCATCTATCTGGTGCTGACAAAGTTCATCTCTTCAATGCAGTCAACATATGGATAAGGAACCTCGTCATCAAAAAACATGTGGAAGATTTGCAGCTTGGGATTGAGAGTTAGCAAACAAAACTCAATCTCACTCAACCTAATTGGGATGCATCTAAATTTATGTTTAAAGAAGATTACACCATTGTTTCCAAGCCAAGGGCGGTAATCTACAGAGACAGAAATGATCAGAAGAAGATGATGTGGGAGACAAAGGTGCACAAGTTCAGTGATGGCACATTGATAAGAATTCTAGAAAAGTTGGATCATATGGTTAAAGACTTAAGGTTGTTCAAGTTCAATCTGAGCATGGAGAATAGAATCTAGTGAGAATGATAAAAGGAGAAGTAAGGAGTTCATGGAGGTGATCAAGAGAAGGCTCAAGATTAGGAGAATTTTTAGGAGCCTTGAATGCTTTGTGAGTGGAAGGTTAAGAGATGTTGACTACAGACTTATCTAGCAGACTGAATGATTTCATCATTCCGATACTCAGGTCAATATCATCTTATTCTGTATCATATATCATGTACATTATTATAAGTATGTAGTGTATCTTTAGGAGTTAAGTGTCACGGTATAAATTTTTCATGAGGTTTTTTGTTAAACTCAAAATCATTCAAAATTATTATACTTGACACTCACACCTACCCTCATAGATTGAGGGGGAGCATTAATATGTTCTCTAATCGGCTTGTGAATAATCAACACATTTTTCTCCTAATTTTTCTAACATATTTAAATCCATTGGTATCCAAAATATCAATGGGTTTGAAATTTTTAATAAGGGGAGAAAATGTGATTTAAATATGAAAACTGATACAAATGTGATTTTGTGGACTTATGTGTATACTCCATCC
Organism: Tanacetum coccineum; assembly: GCA_026074375.1. NCBI lineage: Eukaryota > Viridiplantae > Streptophyta > Magnoliopsida > Asterales > Asteraceae > Tanacetum > Tanacetum coccineum. The sequence goes on along the minus strand of BQNB010162395.1, from coordinate 1,630 downwards.
TCCTTGTGCTAAACATTTTCGTTTATTGATGCACATGTTAAGGGGGAGCATTTCTAAAAAGAAAAAATAATTGAGGTACAAAAAGCTTTGATATTTATATCACAAGTACCTGATTGAGTTTTTCAATTAGTTTTATGGCAAGGTGAACAGTACCAAAAAGACCGACCATGTATTTACTTTTATCGGAGTTATAAGGCTGGTAAGTGATTGATAGTAATTATACACGTAAAAATAAAATATAATAGAAAAAATTACCAAGCTACCCTTGAGGACAAAGGAAGAAAGGAAAATTCTCACAATTATATATAATAATACGTATATTTACCGGTAAGTGATTACCGGGTAGTATTCCTCGAAGATTTATGAAATTGAGACCACGTTTGTTGTTTGGACAATGATTTGAATTGGTTCGAAGAAGATTTGCTTTCTAAAATCCTAAAAGTGAGCAAATTAAAGGACAATTAAACTAAACTTTAATAACGGAAAATTAAACTTTAACTAAAAACGCAAAACGAGAACCTTAAAAGGTGATTAAAAACCCTAAATTTCCAAAATTAAACCTAAAATGCATTTTTCTCTTTTAATAGACTCTAATTTACTAAAAAGTAAGTTTAAAGAAAACTAGAACAAAAACGGAGTTGATACGGGCTTGAAAATACTAAAAATGTGAACGGGAACGATTCACGTTCTTTAAAAATCGAAATTTTGCAATTTTAACCCTACGGAAACAAAACTAATTTTCCTAGGAACTATATGATAAAAGAAAATTTTCTAAAAAAGAATTATATTTTTTTGATTATTTTTCTATTTTTTATTAATTTTTAAAGATTTAAACTAAAACAAATGATAAAAATTAAACTATTAATGCGAAAAATCCAGAAAAATCACAAAAGGTACTAAATGATGCAAGGAATTAAAGAAAAATAAAATCAGAAGCCCAGCTTATCAAATAAGCTAGGAAAAAGCTATACTAAGCTACAACTTATATTAAAAAGTTAAAACCAAAAAGTGTAAAAAGTAATAATGAAAAGAAGAGTAAATGGATGAACTATTGTAGCATATTAGTTAAGTGCGTGTGTGTTTAAGGGAGAGGTCGTGGGTTCGAGTCCCAGGCCTTTCATTTTTGCAACTTTTTTTTATTTTTGAAAACTCAAATAAACAAAGTTGTACACAAGCTGAAAATAAACAAGTTTACTAAAAGAAGTTATTTTTGAAAAGCCCTGGATAAGCTTAAAAACAGGTGAAAACATGGCAGACCCTACTTAACTATGTTTTTGGTGTTTTTGGTTTTAATGAAAAAGCTATAATAAGCTAGCTACTGAACTTTATAAGCTAAAAACTACTTAATCCTAACCTGTTTAACTAGTTAAGACAGAAATTAAACTAAAATTTAAGAAAATAAGCTAATAAACTCTATTAAGCACTTAACTAAAACTTAGACCCAAACAGCCCTGCAGGGATCTTTGAGCTTAATTTTCAATAAGCTCTTGGATCCTTGTGGGGATGTGGCTTACACAGGCTTATACTTCAACTAATAAGCTACCAAAATCTTCTTTTGAAACATATTTTGAAACACAATTGCTTAACACAAAAGCTTATTGAAAACAGTTTTAAAAATTCAGTAGGAGCT
>BQNB010162393.1:2623-14566 GCA_026074375.1 Tanacetum coccineum | reverse complement strand
TTGCTACTTTCGCAATTATGTTTCATGTTCGAAGATGAAGTGTTTAAAGGAAAATTATCCGGATAAATTATGATGGTGAAAATGGTGAAATTGCATCGAGATTCGTATTGTATTGTTATGTTGTGAAAAAAATAATAGAAAAATATAGAAAACCGCAGCAAAAAAGAATGAAGATAGTCGCTTCATTGAGCTTAAACTAATAAATTACTTGGAGGACCGATTATTCATTGATGTAGATCAACGATGTATAGTTTTATATAAAAGTGGTCGATATCACCACTTGTCTTGTAAAAGTATGTATAAGTATGGACGATTGGGAAGTTGACCGTTATCAAAACGCCAACTTAGGTTGTCTTTGTCATTCTATGATCGAGACGTTTGTGTATATATTTCTAAGTCTTTATCATGGGAACGGTCGAGAAAGTTACTAACAACTATATACCTTATTTGTTCAGGCTTAATCTATTTGTTTTGTGAATTTTGTTAAACAACAATTTATATCCCTTTCCTAACAACTAAACTTAGGTTTTACTCGAATGAGGATGAGATAGAATCATGCATGTCTATTCCGTTGTTACGGCCATGTATGCATGATTCGGCCACCTTGTTGGTTTATTACTTTTGGTGAAAGTTAGAAGATCCGTACCCTATATCACTCTATAATTCCTACTCTTTAGCTTATACGAGTTAAGGTTTGAATGTAGTCATATGTGTCTATCCCATCGTTATGGGTGATGTGTGCTTCAGCTGCCTTGTTGGTGTGGTACTATCAGTAGAAAGACTGTTAGAATGATCCACCTTATCCTTAATAATAAAAAAACCCAATTTACCTTATCTTGTTTCTCCCTTAGCACTAGTGGTGGAGAAGTGTATCCTTGCCAAGACATATGATATGAAGCTATCACACCGACAATGATGCCCGTAACCAAATAATGTTACACCCTAGAATAGATTGAGTGGATCGAGTGTTTTTCATTTCCAAATTTCGGAGGTGCTGGTCTTGTACAAGTTTTCTAAGACTCTGATTTGCACATCTAGGATAATAATAATAATGTGAATAGATAACACACAGCGAATAATAAAGAACATGAAATCAATGTTCTAAGAACAAGCGTTTTTATTCATAAACTAATAAACCATAAACTATTCGACTTTAATCAGTCTCCTTGAACATGTTACTATACACACGCTTTGTTTGTGTGTCTAGACTCTCATTGGAGAAGTCTAACTATGAATGGATGCCTCTAACCTAGACGCCTACCCCTCTTTATATACTAGAGGGGTTAGGGTTTACAAGACAAGATAAGATCAATCTTATTTAACCAGTCTTCAATCATCATAAATACTATTTGACCAGTCTTCAATCAGCATTAATGTTGATCTTTATCATTTAGCTGAGCATTAAATACTGTTTGACTAATCTTTAATCAGCATTAATGTTATTCCAGCTTTGTCTTGTAGGTCCTCCATCTTTAATATGTTTTGTCATAATCAACTCAAAGTATAATTCCCAACACTGGGGAGCTGCCAATAGAAGGAGAAGAAGTGGACTTCTCGGATTCGTGACATCCCACGACTCTAGCCCCCTTGGAAGATATGCATTTACAAAATAATGAATATATGATTTGTGAGTATAACCGTAATTTTCTAAAAATAATAAAAAAAACTAAATAACGGATAAGGATCATGGAGAAGGTAACTTACTGGGCAACATCTTGTTTGGGCATGGGCTGCGGCTTGGCGTAGGAAAGGGGGTTTGGGTCGCTGACACTTTGTGTAGCGGCGGAGGGGTCCTAACCCTCGTGAATATAAATAATGGGCTCCGCGTCTTCACTCAAGTCAGCCAGAGACTTGCCTCCATGGGCGCTATGCTCATGACGGGCGGCATTATGGTCCTGCCTTAACACCTTGGTCGGTGCGTTTGACTCTCCCTCGCCCGTGTCTCATTTTCGACGCCTCTTTTTAACGGGTGGCCCCATGGCGGCTACTTCTGTTTCCAAATCTGGTTCCGGGGCAATCATTGTAGTCTCAACATCATCTGCCACGGGAACCTCTTGCTCCGCCATAGCCGGTCCCTGAACCCCACCTCAGCATCCTGTGTCATTTGCGGCGGCATGTCCTCATTCAAGAAGTCCAAAGGGGACCTCTCCACGGTGGAGGGTGTTCCTGAAGATGTTGATAGCTCGGGCGCATTCTCCATTTGTATCACGCAGCTCGCAGTGGTGGTTAGTAGCGGCACCTCATGAGCAGTTCGCGAACGGGTCCCGGTCTTGACTTTGGTAGGATTTGAGGCTTTGATGAGGTCTAACAAATCCATTTCTGCAAAACACACAGGTAAACATTAGCATATATTGACGTATATATAGAAAGCATGATATATGTTTTCTGGTAGTGCTCCAATCTCGTGCTCGGTTTTGTCTGTTTTGGGCTATATTTTTGTCCTTTTGTTAATATCCGATACATGCACAATACACAACGCAAAACAAGCATATATTTGGCATTTTATGTCCGTTTTTGGTTATTTAAGCTCGTTTTAATGAGATAAAGGTATATGTATTTAAGCACATATCAATTATCCAACGAAGAGATTTAGAAGTTCATGCAGAATGTCTTGAAGGGAACCTGAAACAGCTAAAGACCGTGAAGGTAGACGAGTTGAAACTCGAAGGTATCCCCATCGTGCATAACTTCCCCATCTTATTTTGAGAAGATCTATCAAGTTTACCCCCATCTCGTGAAGTTGAGTTTCGCATAGATCTTATTCCTGGAGCTATGCCTATTGTAAAATCACATTAACGTTTGGCACCTACGGAAATGTGAGAACAGTCCAACGAACTTAAAGAGATCCAAGACTAAGGTTTCATACGACCTGGTCCTTCACCTTGCAGAGCTCCTGTATTGTTTGTTAAGAAGAAAGATGGATCGTTCCACATGTGTATAGATTATCGGGAACTAAACAAGTTAACTATCAAGGAGCACTACCCTTTTCCCAGTTCGATCAGCTGCAAGGGTCATAGTATTTTTCGAAGATAGACCTTCGATCTGGTTATCATCAGTTGAGAGTACGTAAAGAAGATATTCCTAAAATGCATTCAGAACGAGGTACAAACATTTTTAGTCCATGGCCATGTCTTTTGATTTGACTAACGCTCTTGCAGTATTCATGGACCTTATAAATCGCGTATGTAAGCCGTATCTTGACAAGTTTTTCATTGTCTTTATTGACGACATCTTGATTTATTTAAAGTCAAAAGAGGAGCATGAATTTCATCTGAATTTGATATTGGAGTTGCTTGAAAAAGAGGAAATGTTTAGGAAATTCTCTAAGTGTGAATTCTAGCTACAAGAGGTTCATTTTCTCAGGCATGTAGTGAACAGTGAAGGTATAGATGTTGATCCCAGCAAAACTGAAGCAGTAAAGAACCGGAAGCCCCAAAGACTCCAACCGAGATCCGTTCATTCTTAGGATTGGCGGGATATTATAGGCGATTTATCGTAAACTTCTCTAAGATTACAAAGCCTCTCACCCTATTGACTCAAAAATATAAGAAGTTTGAGTGGGGTGATGAACAAGAAAACACCTTTTAGACAATGAAGGACATGTTGTGTGATGCCCTGATTTTGGCACTTCCCGAAGGAGCAGATGATTTTGTAGTTTATTATGACGCATCAAACCAAGGTTTTGGTTGCATATTGATGCAGAGAAACAAAGTGATTGCATACGCATCCAGAAAACTCAAAATCCATGAGAAGAACTACACCACTCATGATTTAGAGTTGGGCGCATTAGTATTTGCTCTCAATATGTGGAGACGCCACTTGTACCGAACAAAGAGTGTTATCTACACTAATCATAAGAGCCTCCAACTCATCTTCGATTAGAAAGAGTTAAATATGCCTCAGAGACAATGGATACAACATTTCAGCAATTATGACTGCGAGATTCGCTACCCTCTAGGTAAAGCGAACATAGTAGCTTATGCATTGAGCATGAAGGAATGGAGAAACCGAGACGAGCTTAAGCTATAAGCATGACGATTCACTCTACCGTTAAGGCTAGGATACTGGAAGCTCGGAGCGAAGCTTCCAAGGACATCAAATCTGGGTGCCAACAAATCTAGGTGCCAACATATGGCAGTTTGAGAACTTTGATCATGGATGAAGCTTATACTACACAGTATTCTGTACATCCTGGAGCAAAAAAGATGTACTATGATCTACGAGACTTATATTGGTGGCTCGGTATGAAGAAGGATGTTGTTACGTATGTTAGTAAGTGTTTGACTTGCTCTAAAGTTAAAGCACAACACCAGAAACCCTCAGGATTGCTTCAACAGCCAGAGATTCCTGAGTGGAAGTGGGAAAATATCACTATGGATTTCATAACCAAGTTACCGAGAACTAGTAGCGGACACGACTCGATTTTGGTCATTGTCAATCGACTGACTAAATCTACGCATTTCTTAGTTATCCGTGAAGATTACATAACAAAACGGTTGGCAAGACTGTACATCAACGAGATCGTAGCAAGACACGATGTGCTTGGGCCAATCATATTCAATCGTGACTATCATTACGCATCACGATTTAGGCAATCGCTACAGAATGAATTAGGAATGCAACTGGAATTGAGTAACGCTTACCATCCTAGACAGATGGTCAGAGTGAGCGTATAATTCAAACATTGGAAGATATGCTTAGAGCTTGTGCAATTGATTTTTTTGGAAACTGGGATACTCATCTACCGTTAGTAGAATTTTCATACAACAACAGTTACCACTCGAGCGTGAAATATGCTCCATTTGAAGCCTATAGCTTGGGTAAAAATAGGAGAAAGCAAGTTATTTGGACCAGAGATTGTCCAGGAGACTACTGACAAGATTGTGTAAATCATGGAAAGAATGAAGACAACACGAGATCGCCAGAAGACCTATGCTGACAATTGGTGAAAGATGTTAGAGTTTAGTGTTGGTGATAAAGTAATACTTAAGGTATCACCTTGGAAAGGTGTAGTACCTTCTGGAAAGAAAAAACAAACTTGCATCAACTTATGTCGAGCGAATCTGTCCTATAGCTTATCGATTTTTTTTTACTGCAAGAACTTGTAGGCACTCATGACACGTATCATGTGTCAAACTATAAATTCCTCGTAAACTTGCATTTACCATTGGTTAATATCAAGATTGATAACTTAACGAACAACGTTTTTTATTAAGGAACCGTTTGAAATCATGGACCATGAGGTCAAGAAACTAAAACAAAGTCGCATTCCCATCGTAAAAGTTCGTTGGAACTCCCGACAAGGAACATAATTTACTTGGGAATGAGAAGACGAGATGAAGCGCAAGTATCCGCAATTGTTCGCGAGCGCTATGGCATGGGACGAGCAACTGAAATTTCAGGACGAAATTCCCTTTAACGGGGTAAAACTGTGACATCTGTCAATTTTAAGGTAAGTAACCGAAAACAAACATATGATATTTGACTCTTTTAAATATTTGTTGAGTCATTTTTATATGGTCACATCATTTTATGTGCCAAACGTTTATTTTATTAGGAACCCTAGGTTTACGAACCCACCTTCGACCTAAGTTTTTAACTAAATGTCATTTAATCAATCAACGATATGCTCAAGCAAATTTTATATCATTAGTATCCCTCATATTTGAAAACTATTTATTTTTATAATTCTCATGTTTTACGTTCACTCGACTAATTTTACTAAATCGCGTAACGAATGTACCGTACACTAACGATTTTATTTAAACATTAACTAATATCAACAATACACTCAAATAATTATAAGTGAATATCATTATACATGTAAAAAGTAAATTTAGTTAACTTATACATTCTACGTTTTTCATTTTATACATTACATATACATACAACTATACATTTTACTTTAATAACAGAATACACAAATTAATACATATCAAAATAAAATAAAAAAATTAAACTATGCTAAATTCCCCCCATGCCCGGCCATAACAAGAGGGGACACACCCACACACTCTTATACAAGACAATACGAAATATATTCCCATACCTAGCTTGGAAACTCCCTCCTATGCATCCTTGTCTAGTTTGGCCAACACATACTTGCATTCTTATCATTCTAGTACAATTAAAACACACACTTCCCTCATTTCTCTCTCAAAAATCACAGAACTTTCTCTTCCACCCCTCTTAAAATCCGGCCATTACATCACCACCCTCAACCACCATCTCAAAAACTAGTTACAACTCCATAAACATCATATTTGTGACACATTTCATCATTCTTGTACCAAAAACTCTCTAAAAGTCATGTTTCATGCACTTTTCTTGCACTCTTTGTTTTGATCATTAAACATAAGGTAACAACTGATGTAAGAACATTTTGGGACAATAAAATTGTGATGGAAATAATGTACATTTTTGGTTTGGTTGTTTTTAAACTTGAGGAAAAAGAGTTATGCTTGAAAGTCTAAGTAGAAAGATATAATCTTGCTATTTTTGACACTTTCTTTAACAAGCATTTTATGGGTCTTTTTGATAAAATACCTACTGATATTTTTACATAAATATGGTGTTAATATATATCTAAAAGGATGTTCAGAGTGGTCATGGTCGTTTTTGGGAGTGTGGGATGGTAAAAGTGCATGTGAAGGACCCCTAATTTCAAGACTGTTTGCATAAACTTTTTTATGTCAACTTGCAATGACCATAACTTGGTCATAAAATAAGTTTTTGATTTGATTCTAGAATTAACTAGTTTGAAAGAGCTTTCGAACCATTACTATAACACTTTCTGGAAATGAGTAAAAGTCATCAAAAACCCGTTTGTAAGACACATGTGCAAAATACTAAGTTGTTCCAGATTTCTTAGAGTGCATTGTTTTGAGTGTATCTCACTCATACCTCTATAGCAGAAGCTGAAACTTTGTCTGGGGTTAGCTCATGATATGATGAACATGTCACGAAAAACATGGAGCCTAGATTCGAAGTTAAGACCCTCTGGTCATCAACGCAAGACAGCCTATCCAGAACTAAGTCTTTTTCTTGGCAAGACCATTTGAAAGGGTAAATCAACTAACAAATAATTATAAAACCTTGTAGAGACTCCTAAGACCTTATATTAAGTCATATCAGAAGAAAAAAGGTTTAAAAGATAATTAACTTGATGAAATGCTACCCGAAATGACAATAAAATTCGTGGCAGATTTCATGATTTCAAGTGAATAACAAAATATGACACTTAGTGACTAGTTTTGATAAATGACATAATAAATGAATATTTATTTAGTGAGTCCGAGTATAACGTCAAGAGTCTAATAAGTATTATTTACTTACCTTAGGTCTCAAGTAGAAGGGTACGCGTTCGTTGGGTTGCCTACTTGTTTGTGATTTGCCGGGAAATCCTCGTTTTGCTCTAAATTTTTAGGTGAGTTTCTCACAGCCCCTCTTTTATCAGTTTTTACGATTTTGGGGTGGAAAGCATGATGTGTCTAATTAATTGCTATGCCCGTACTTTTATGTGTTTAAACTGTCGAGCATACTTGAACTTGTTGAACTTGATTTGAAAGTTCTTGAACTGTGAAACTGATTGAACTTTGGAAACTTGTTGAACGAGAAAACATGTTGAACTCGAACTTGATATGTTTGTTGTTGTATGCTTGAGGAATCGCCACTACTTTTAGCTTAGCTATATCCCACTTAACGGATTGAGACATTAGTACATATGGATAGCGTTATTAGGAGATTAACCCCTCCTCACTCCCACCATAAACGGGGTGCATAGTACTAGGACATAAGACTTATTGTGGTTGGATCGGGGGTAACGCCTACCCATATTGTATTGTGGTTGGATCGGGGTAACGCCTACCCATATTGTGTAGTGATTTAGAACTGGATTGTTGAATGCATTTAAGTAGTGCCTCGCATAAACACTATAGCATACATTTATATTGATTGGATTTTTGTCACGTTACTTCGGTAACGGGGACTGTTTGGAAACTTGAATCATTTTGGATTCTCAACTTGTTTTGGCAACTTGATATTGATTGGAAAACTATTGTCGGGCATCTACTCTTTTATAAACTATTTTTGTGTACATAATCTTGTGACCAACTATTTTCAAAAGTTGACCATTTTTATCATGCTTTTCAGGTAACCTTCCTAAAGTGGAAACTTAGCATATTTTCATTTGTAAATCTACAAGATGTCTCCTTACTTGTAAATGTTGTAATTCAGATACTTTTCTTTTATCTTGATTCATGTATGTTGTTTGTCTATCACCTTGTGTGATGTTTATTAATATGTTGCACATCGCGTTTCCGCTCTAGCGAGGTGTGACACACTTAATGTCAGGGGTGCTCATGACTGATCTAAATTTAATCAAAAATCATATTGTAATTAAACTTAAGATCTCAGCTCCTAGATGCATGATCTAATCCACATTTGGATTCTTTTATCTTGTATACTTTATAAAGATTATATGGACTCATAAACCTCTTGATTACACACCGTCCTCGTAAAGGTAATCATAAAGAAAAGAGTTATAAAACTTAATTACCATATTTCATATTCAAGGAAACATGTACGACAATTAATTATCTTTATATAATTAATGCATGTAAAAAAGAAGATTTAATCATAGTAAATTGCTTGAGTAATATTAAAACTCTTATCATCAGTCAGGCATTAATATGTATGCAATTTTGCCCTTATAAGCCTTTCTTAAAAAAATCATTCTAACCTCATAGCTTAACTTTTTGGTGAAAGATCAATCAAGCTCAAAATATTAATTGTCTTTTAAAGGACTGCATCTTTTCATTCATAGTTCTAATACATTTATTAGATTAAAGATGTGATCATTCATCTTATTGGTTAGCAGGTTTACCATGACTCTTTAACTTTTATTACTCAGCATTGATATTAAAATATCACTCTATTGATAAGGCATCCTTATGGATTTATAAATGAGAGTTTCATTTTACTTTGGTTCAACATTTACATGTTTAACCTTAGTATGACATCAGCATGTGAATTTCGAAGGTTATGTATTTTGTTCTTTAATATCTTCAAGATATACAAATACTCCCACTTACATTTGTAAGTAGAGTCAATTCTCTACATACTAAGTATTTAAGCAACAATAAATTGTTCTTAATTAGGAAATACAAAATACATTTTAAGTTCTCTAGTTTGTTAATAATATTTTTCATAAGATATTAACAAATTTTAGAACTTTAATCAAAACATAATGGGATTCATCCCAATAGATAATGTCTTGAATATACCTTCTAGGTTGGAACTATATTGAGTGTATCCATGACACACGCAAATTTCTAACCTTGATCGATTTTTTAAGGTAGAGGAATTAAAGTTATCAAAAATTAAACAATATGAATATAGTTTGTTTCAACACATTAGCCATACCATGATAATGTGGTATTCTATGAGCATTGAATTGTGAAGTGGGTCGAGCCAAATTGAATACAAAGTATTTTAAAACCTAGTGCATGCTATAATGTATATTTATTGAATAGTTCAAGAACTCTATGTTCATGTGTTTACAAGAAAACAAAACATGTGAAGTATACATTATAAGTCTTTGAATAATTCAAGGACCTCATGTTTATGTGTTAACAAGAAGACTAATGTGTCGTTGTATGTAGATATTTATTGATATCAAGTTTTATATTTATATTTGGACGGTTATACCTAAAAACAACACTTTAACGGGTAGTGTACCCGATCAGATGTAGTTTCGCTGGTAAGTAGGGTGTCGATCACTAAGAGTGAGAACTTTAATCCTAATTCTTTCAGTATTTAAATTATCTAACCTTGTACTAAATTAACCTATTCTATCCTAATTCTAAACTAATTGTAGAGAAAGGGGGTTTTCAGCCTGAGACACTGGCATTAGGTTTGGGTTGTTTGAGCAAGGGTGATAAGAATAACGTGCTCAAGCTGACAACTAGAAGGTAGAGGAGTGGTCTAGCCTAATGTGAGGAAAACTTATTAACCATATTTAATCTAATTCAGCCACAGATTCTGTTTAATAAGTCCAATGGTTGTCTTAACTTGTTGGTGTTTATATCATTCACAAGGTTTAGGCGGGAGTTCTTCATAAACGTTATTCAATAATCCTATCACAATTACTGAAATCATCATTAAGTATACATCTGTTAATTACAATCTATCTTAAGACTTAAATAATGGTGCTCTTACTAAATCCTAGCTCACGGAGACTTCACTAACTTATTGCTTAACTGCTCTTTATATACTAGGAGTCCACTAGTCCAAATCTACGGGCGAGATGTCAGAACGTTACTTGTTGAATTATCTAGGAACACCCACTAGTTAACTTGTTCAAAACACCAAGGGCGTAGACAGCATGTCAATTGTGATCCTACATTAATTTAGATATATAAATTACAGATATGGAGAGCTACCCCAGCATCTAGCTAGCTCTATACTTTTCATTCCTAGACCAAGTTGAATGGAAGGTCGCATACTTAAGCACATAAACAAGTGTAAATTGATAAACATAATTAACATTCAACAAGTAAGAATCAATCGATATTAAACATGAACCAAACGCTTAAATTGTCATAAATACGGCTAATACCCGAATGTATTAGTCTTTAATCATTGTAACCAATATAAATGGCATAGACGAACGATTAAGGTAAACTAACCAAGTGAATGAATGATACCAAAAACAGAACACATATTTAGAGTATAAGATATTACAAGACTTTTCCTATGGATTGGATGGCGTTGCAAGACCTTCTTTGCTCCTTTTGTCTTCCAATTGATGAACGTGGTGGTTAATGATTTGTTTATCCTTCAATGGCCTCCATTGCTTACCCTAAATTCGAGTTATAGGGTTTTTATTTTTAGTCTTCTGAAAATAAGTCGATATGTCATATCAGGTTGTTGGATACGGCGTATTGAAGAGTCCTTGAAGTGGGTGCCACGAATTTAATAATCCAGAATCTTCCTTGTCCTTATCTTGAATACGACGTATGAATATAATTGGATACCGCGTATAGATCTTAGTGTCTTCGTGGTTTCTTGTAAAGTGCAGGCGCGGATACGCCGTATCTTCTTGATGGATGCGGCGTATTGAGTGTTAGATCAGTAGCCTTGTTGATTTCTTCGTTTAAGCTCCAAAATGCCCGCCTTTTAGCCAATCTTCACCAATTGCTCCATATTTACTGCAAACAACTATTTTAAACGATTAAGTACCAATTCATGCATAAAATTTGTAAAATGGGTAATTTATATGAATAAATGATGCAATAAATGTGACGTTATTTGATGTCATCAAGTATTCTCCCACTTGAATCCTACTTGTCCTCAAGTAGACCTTATAAAGTTTATAAAAAATGTATCTCAAACCAAGGTTCAAGAATTTTCCATTAAGCATTTTCTTGTTAGATTACTAACACACAACCAAACACCTTACGAATTTGGAAGATGAAAACACTCTAATCACTCAAATAATCTATGTGGTAACATGTAACTAATTTGCACAATTGCTTGGTCGTGACGAGTATTCAATCATAGGCTTGACAATGATACACATCTCCACCACTAAAGCTAAGGAGTAACAAGTTCAAAAAGGCAAAATTGGGTTTTTATGATAAGGCTTGGGGGTTGATCACTTATGGTCTTTACCAAAAGTCGTAAACAAGCAAGGGTGACAAACACATATACACGGCCGTAACAACGGAATAGACATACATGATTGCAATATTCCCCCACTTGATTAAAACCAAGGGTTAGGACTAAGCGTGATATAGGGTATGAATCTTCTAATTCTTTTTCCTAGAAATAATAAACCAATAAGGCAGCTGAATCACGCATACATTGTAACACCCCCAAATTAGGTCGCAGCGGAATATGGGTCCGGGGCGTGTTACTTCTCAGATCAATAACACAAGATAT
>BQNB010162392.1:0-10158 GCA_026074375.1 Tanacetum coccineum | reverse complement strand
CGCAACCTCAACTTCTGGATTCAACACAGCTCCAGCAAGTAATCTCTGGAGCGCGGACTTAGATTTACCAGCAACAGATGACCTAGTTGAAGTTCCGTGATCTTCCCTTAACTTCTTAGGGGGGGTGAAGGTTCACCAGCATCAGAAACAACCATTTTCCTTTTTCTTTGACGCCTTGGTTGCACAGGATCTACGTCTTCGGCAACAATCTCCGCAGTTTCACTAACTTGCGGAATACCAACACCATGCCTACCACTCGCAGAATCACCCTGCTCTGCATGACTACCGCCACCTCCTTCGTCAAAAATATTGTCCACACTTGCCCCTAGCTCGCTTGAGGCACAAGCAGGAGCAACCGGTAAGAGCGGAACAACACGCACCCACAGTGGTATCCAACAACTTTAGCTCACCTTCAGCACGCTGCCTCTCACCAACCCTCACCTTTGTAGGATCGGCAGTTCGGATAAAAGAGAGCAAATCCATTTCTACACAAAACCAGACAAGAATAAAAACGATCAACAAAAGTAATAAAAAGGCAAAACACAAGTAAGATATAACAATAAGCACCCACCCCCATCGTTATCACGCAGAAACTGAGGGTAAGTATCTTCATCCAAAGTATAGTTACGACTAATTCCTATTAAGCAAAGGAAAGGTTCCGGATACTTGTGGAAAGGAGCCGGATACGCAACAAGGGTAGCATAATGTTCCGCATTATATTGGGAAGACTTAGGAAAAGGGTCTTTTGTCGCGCTTTTGCTAGTATTCCACGGAAAGGAGGCATGACAAGCAAAAGTGTCGACCCAAAAGAAACGATCATTCCAGCTTTTCAATGAGTCTAACGGTTTGGTGTAACACACGACATCATTCCCCTGACGTTTACTGAACGACATCCAGCCTTTATTTTTGGAATTAACATAAAAACAATGAAACAACCCAACCATTGGTTCAAAACTGTGAACATGACAAAGGATCTTAAAATGAGACACTTTTGCCGCACCAATAATGGACAATTGGGATATATGGATGTGATAGTGCCTGAGCACATTAACAAGAAAAGTGGAAAGTGGTAATCAAATATTAGCATACTCGAAGAACCTAGTATATACACCTATTTTGCTAGTAGGCATTTCATAAAATGTTTGGTTAGGACTAGGCAATTACGGATGAACTTCATCAGGAATATGATACATTTCACAATTTTTTTAGAGCTTTTAGAGTAAGAACCGACTTTATATATGTAATACTGCTCATGATAAAAGTAACCAAAGATTGGGGTCTAACTTGAAAGCCTAAAAATCTTTGAAATAGGGCATAAAGAGAACATGTTTAAAAAGCTTGAAGTCTTTTTGACAATGGTGTTTATATTTCGGAGATGAAAAGGAAACAGTGAAAATCACATCGAATATTTATTCCCTCGGTATAGTAAGTGCAAGCTCCTTCTAGATGCTTCCACATGGCTATGACCTCCGAGTCAACGGCCAAGATGAAAAGTAAAAGATAGTGATGACAATTAAGCAGTTAGACTAACCAGTCAAATCAGTCAGAAGGGGAAAGGCCATATAAGACCACGTCACCAATGTCCCACCTAACAAAGGCAGCAAAACATCGCAGAAAGACAAGCATGGAGGAACCAAAAAATACAAAGAGTACTAGAATCTGAGTCTAGTAATATCTACCATACACAATCAAAATTGCACACAATAAACACACTAGACGGGGGGGACTTGATGACGTATAACATGTGTAATAGACCTCCGGGCCTGGACCACGTATATTATACATGGGCCCGAGCCCAATAAAGTAATTACAAAGTGCAAATGGACCAAAGCTAAGCCCATACTAACTGGCTACGGTCCGAAAGCATCAAGACAGACGAAAGGCTCCTAGAAGACACTTCCGTAGGACAGCAGAAGTCGCTTGGAGCGCTAGTTGCAAATCATGATTTTTAAGGGGACCCTTTCCCGATAAGGTCCACTTTGGCGTTTAAACTAAATTGAGCGAATGACTTAGGAAAACTATTTTTCACTCACCTATAAATAGGACCTCTGTCACATTAAAAGGTATGATTTTCTGACTACATTCTCTACACACACACATATTCTCTGACATTCTCTGACAAAACATGAATACTTACTTTTAGGCCGGAGTCCAATCGTGGGGTCCGTCCTCACGATAAGACTAACGGCTTGTCTTTATTTGTGCAGGAAATCGTCATCATCACTTGATTTAGTACAAGATCGCATTCCTCGGCCCAGCCCAATAATCATTTAGATCCATCCTTTTAACCCATAACATTTTTTGTACTAACAAGATTGATTATAATTGTGGACAAGTTTATAAGTAATGAATATTTTATTATGTAGTAGCTTATTTTGAGTAATAAGCTTTAAGGATTGTATTATTTTTTAACCTTAGAAAGAAACAAAAATGGGAAAAAGAAAACATGCAGGCCAATGTAATAGATTCCCGCAACAATAACTAAATTAATGTACAAAAGGAGCCAAATTAACCCTTTTAGTTTGTACTATCTTTTGGTTAAATGGTGTGCTTTCCTTTTCAATTGTAAATAAAGGGTTAAGAAGACAACGATTAGCATTATAATAATGATTTGTTTAAGCTATTGTACTGTAGTTTATGTCTTAATAGAACTTAAGAATACAGGATAGAGAGTTGTCGCTTATATAATACTAGTTGGATACCCGCGCATAGCGGCGGCGATAAAAACTGCTAACCCAACTCGCTTCGTAATTCCCTACCCGCTTAGAGAATTCATTTGTTTGGGTTTCCGTACCTCATATTGACATCATTCTCGCTTGTATAAAGACTCACACTCTCTTACCCATCAAACATTGTCTCCAAAAGTATATATCTTTTACGAATCAAGATTGTATTCAAATTAAAGTTAAAGTTGTTAAAAAATGGTTTTTGGCTTTAAATAGCCATGTACTTTTCCAAATATACCCATATAGTACGTGTACTAAATTTATTATACATATGGTACATGAACTTTACATTTCGTGTCAATATGGTACATTTATTACCGGCTACTTGTAAAACCGGTTACTTTTTTAGGAAATTTTTTTTAAACTTTTTAAATATTTTTTTTTCATTATTTCGAAAAAAGTAATTTTTTTTACAAAATTAAAAAAAATCGCACTTTTTTAGAACTTAATTTTGTAAACAAATTTACATTTTTTTGTACTTTTTAAATTTAAAAAATATTTTAAACATATACATGATGAAATATGTCAAGTTAGATGATCGTTTGACTCATAATTTGTCAACAATCGTTAACTATTACTAATTATAGTGATTTTTGTTTAGTTAGTACAATTTGGAATTTATTAATTCAACTTTAATATAGGCTTTTGTATTTTTTTATATTTTTTTAACAGCAAAATTTTATTAAACTAGCAAGAAGCTAGATGCCAAAACAATTACAAGATGAAGTAACAAGGGACGGGTCTTGTAACCACCCGACCCAACTAAACTGTTTATCACTAAATCTACTACTAATCCAAATAAACGTCATCAAAACAAAGCTATCAAAGAAGACGTTTTGCCTCGGTCGCACTACTCGAAAAACACACGTGTTCCTATGGGCCCACACGTGCTACCAAATCGAAAAAAACGAAGCCTCCAAAACAATATTTTGCATCCTCTTTAGCCGAAGATTCAAAAACCAATGTAACCATTGCTGAAACGAAAGCAACATCGGTATCTGAATATCCCACCAACGACCAAGCAACACATAAACTTGCGATACGAACGAGTACTGAAAGAACAAGTGGTTCGTATTTTCAGCGACTTCACCACAGATTGGGCAAAGGATTGACGGCACATCAAACCCACGAACATCCAGATTTATATGCGTTGGAAGTTTATCTAACAAAATCCTCCATGCCAATATATTTACCTTTTGAGGGATAACTTTGCACCATCGCGTAGGCTCACTACCTGATATTAGTAACTTCTTATCTATATACTTGCGGGCAGACCCAACTGTGAATGACCGAAAGCCGTCCAACGTCCATACCCATGTGTCAAGAGCCGGAGATAGAATAATCAAAGATATAGCAGAACGCATCTCCATCATTTGCACTTCCTCTATCCCTCCACGAGGCAATCTTCGATATGAACCCAACCCATCTCTCTGCTCTAACTTTGCAACTACCTTAATCTCTTTATCCAACTCCAAGGCAAAAATACGTGGATATGCATCTTTAAGGGTTTGGTCATATCTAACCAAAAGCGAGTACCTTGTCCGTCACCAACCTTCTTTTGACAAAACTCCATTAAATCCACCCTTTTATCCTTAAGAGAAGATATAGCCTTGATAATAGTAACCCAAATTAAATTTGGGTATGACTTTCTGAATGGCTCCTTTAATAGACCGTCATTACCGTGGATCACTCTAACCACCTGAGACCATATTGCATTCGGTTGCATCCGAAATCTCCAGACCCATTTATATAAGAGAGCATGATTCAAGGAAAATATACTATTAACCCCTAAACCGCCCTCTAGTTTAGAAGCTAATACCTTCTTCCAGCTTATCCATGTAGCCTTTCTTTCATCCGAATTAGCACCTATAAAAAATCGATTACGAATAGATTTAAGAAATTTTACAACAGCTTGTGGAGCCTTGTAAATTGACATATAATATGTTGGTATCGATCCCAAGACTGATTTCAACAACATTAAACGGCCACCAACCGAAAGGGTTTTTATTTTCCAAGAGGATAACTTATTAGGCTTTTGTATTTGGCTTTATCTAGTTAACTCAGGCGAACTTAACTCAAACGGTTTGACCAATTTTATACTCTGATTATTTACATTACAACTAAATATATTAAGGTGAGAAGCCTTGCCAAAGATCATATTCATGACCAGGAAGTCATATTGGCATGCGTTTACATTTCAATATAAATCGGATGTCTTATATTTGGCTTGAAGGCGAGTCATATTGGTGGTATGTTATTAAAATTTTACCGGAGAAGGTATTTATGTTATAGTTGTGTTATATGGCATATGCTCAAGTGACGGTGGATAACACACATATAACATGAGACTGCACCTAGCTCTCAACTATATATGTTATTCAAATCCAATCCAAGACCCGATAAACTTTTTGGTTCCACCTTGCAACGGTCCAAAACCGTAAAAAAACCAAAATATGAAAATGTTAAGACCAAGCACTACCCTATCTCTTTTATAGTTTATAATATTGGTTCGATTATGGCTTTGAATCCATACCGTCACTCGGTCTTTTTCAAGTATAGTTTATAGCTAAACGACAATGCTCCTAGACACTTACAAGCAACTAAATGCTCCTAACCAAACACCCTACATAAGAAAGACATGCCAATCTTATGACTAACAAAAGAAAGTAAAAACATACTTCCTAACCTATATTTATGCGGATAACATATTGATCACACAACCAACACTTGCTCCGGTAATCAACTATTAAGGCTCATATCCGACATAAAACTTCCAAATCCTCTTCATGCAGCTACAAAAATAAAGTTGTAAACAACTTCCTACTTCTAAGCCATTAAAATGGCATCAACAGCTCTTGAAAAATCCTCTCATCAATGGCTAACACAAAAAGTGTTAAACAAAAATATTGAAGCAAAGGAATAAAATATGCATGAATTGTGCAATTTTCAGCAGCAACTTCCAATATCCTTAGCAGCTAACCTCTACGAATGTATGTCGTCACTAGGATAGGGCATAACATCTGACACCGGTACAAACGCAACAATACATTACATCATTGCAGCTTGTATCCTAACTTCCAAGGAAGACTAAATGTCTCCATAATATCAACAGCAAGAGACATTGCTTGATAAGAATGCATCTCAATGCGTTACGGATCTTATAACTTCCAGCAATCGCCAACGATTCCTTCCACTCTCGAAGCCCATAGAACAATACATATTAAGAATGATCGTATAGTCTTCTATGAAAAACCATTGGGATTTCAAGATCAAAAAAACCACTTCCAATGCCATGAACAGAATCAATCTAAAGTTGTATACGATAAACAACAAAACCCTAAAAATTAGGGTTTTAAATCCATGTTAAAACATAAGCGATGAAAATCTGCTCAGACAATGAAACACCTAAATAAACATGATCCCACACGATCAAGCAGATCGGATCATGTACCATAAAACAACCATCGATCAACCAGATCTCTTCCAAATAACAAACCCTAATCAAGGAAAACGAAACCCTAATAACTAAAAGATCTCGTAACCAAACAAACGAGGATGTGGCGATCTTTGCTTTAAACACAAGCATTTGTCAGTAGGCTTTTAAAAACAAGGTCTATATACTTTTGCTAAGGTTTTTGATTATCCCATCTAGGAACCAACCTAGGAAAACCTTAAGGACTCTTGACTAAGATTTTCTTCAACAGATACTTAGAACAGATTCGCTAACGATCTGCACCGAACGAGGCTCTACAATAACTTAGGACCATGTTCTACATTCATTATTCGTACCAAATACCATAACAGATAACGCACCTAGTCCAAAAGGGGTTTACACCTCATTATGCTAACTTGAACAGTGCAACGTAATAAAAGCCCTTCCACCCATAAAGTGTAATGTGGCATGGCACAATTACATCAATGCATGATCTTTTTCAACTCACAACATCACGCTAAGGTTTCAATCCTTACTGCTCTGGATGGTGGAGCTTTGACACTTACCCATAAGATTTGCAAATACATATCAAAGTAAAAAGTAGTCACAAGCCTAATACTAGAGTACTAATTTTCTTCAGTAGCATATCACACTACAAAACCATGTCCTACGAGCTACCAACGTCGTGACACAGAGACACACTTAAAAGACAAGTTATACCCGAGCAAATACTCTAGAACATATTCCCAAGCAAAACATTTCACATACAATCAGATCAAAATTGACAACAACCTTTATCCACAATATAATATAAGAATAACGCGTTATGATTACAAAAATCATATATAACCAAGGACCATTATCAGAGCATCGTATCAAACTACTCCATTCAGCTGATACGATTAAAAATTGGAAAGAACATTAACCCGGTTCAGATGAGTTAGAGCCCATAGTATTTAACATAACAGTGCCCATAATTACCCCAACAAGTTCCAATGCCATAATTTTATGGCAACTATCAGGGTATTCACCCGCTATGGCGCCCCTCGCAAAAGTAAGACCAAAACTCAATCATATCCGTCAAACCTGTTTAACTAACTAACGGGTAACGAAATCAGAAACACTACTGGCACATGCTACTACAGTCAAACCATTAGGGTTCGAGCTACCGATTCACTCCCTGGTTACAAAAAAAGTCATGAGAAATTCGAAACGCGCTTCCTACTATACTTGCGGGACGATTAATACACGAAGTAGTCCATTCTCAATAATCGCAGGTTACCCCGAAGAAGTATACGAGAAAGATTACCTTGTTCCGACTGGAGTGAGATTCCCCAGGATCCGTTGCGTTTATTAAATTGGTTATATGAACGGGTAACTTCAAACCATATTTTCACCAATTAGATACATTCCTGTATTCAACCTATTATTTTAGCTTCAATCCACTTAATTACTCACTATGCATCGTCAGTCACGTAGAACTAGAAGCTTAAACGTAGATGAGTTAAACATAGATTTAACAGGCCATATTTACCCCAAGTGTTCCTAACATAGTTAGCAACATCAGGGTATGCAACCCGCTTCCCCAAAAAGAAACCAGACGCAGTATTCGCAAACCTTTTACTAACAACTCGAATAGACTCGACTGGCACAACTACATCAACTCCGTTTCCCCCTGATGTAAATAAAGTATGAAAATTCAAAGCCTTCCTACTCGGTACACAAGTAATATTAGCATACGAAGATATACAAGGAATATTACCGGCCGGAGTAGATCCCTGCGTAGGTAAGGGTGGATACGAACTCAAACCAGTATTTTCACCATTAGAAATACCTGTATCAACCGATGTAGTTAGCTTCTCCATTAATTACCACTAGCTCGTCAGTCACAGCCGGTGATCCAATATCCTTAGCATTAACCACCTTATCCTTCTCCTTTACCGCCTATATAACGGGCTGAGATGCGAGACTCGCATCCTGTGTGCTTAAACATCTTTGGAGTAATATATTTATCGGATGTAAAAACATTAAAAAAAGGCATATATATTAAAGGGATAACTTGCCTACAATTATTGTAGCCAATTGGCTACAAATCCCACTAAAAATACATAAGAAATTACCTAGGGACCCGCAAACATGTTTCAGGGACCCGCAAACAATACCCAGAGACCCACAATTATAACATAAAATTGTAGCCAATTAGCTACAATAAATTGTAGCTAATATTTCCCCTTATATTAAATTATTTCATAATTTTTCGAATGGTAAACTTTTATTCAGATCATATCTGTATATGCGAATCTTAACTAGCTTACATTTTTATTAATAATGTAAAGTTATTATTTCGACCTATAATTCTCTTCGATGGACTATAACACTTTTGACCTAACCACGAGGGTCCATGCAAAGTACTTCAGAATATGCATGAAATGGGTTGGCATTAAATAATCTTGCGAAGAGATTATCTGGCCCATAAAAAATGGTGGGAATTTTCGGACTATCTCAAAACCTTCAGTGATGTGCTTGTTTGGGCTGATAATTCACAGTTGCCCGCTGCGACTAAATTGTGCTTTGACGTTGTGGTTCTCACTGATCTTTGCGTTATTTGGCGTTATAGGAACTCCATATGCTTCGACCTAAAGCCTCCGAGGAAAGATATGCTCCGTAGTGATATTATTTCATTATCTCGATCACTCATGAATAGTTCATAGGAGCAAGGTTATTCGTCCACAATGGACTGATCGATTGGATAAAATTCTAATAAACGCTTGTAATAACAGTTTGTAAGTTCTTTGTTTCGCACCTAGCGACTTGCTAGTGCGTTTTATAATACATCAGTAGTTCAGAAAAAGAAAAAGACAATAACACATACTGATTTAGGCCTGACACATGTGAAATTGTGGATACCTTAGCCTTTGCCTATTGAATTCAAATGGTTGACAAAAACAAAAGTGAATTAGCTAGGAACTAAATGAACAAACATCATTTTTGGATTACTTATATAAAAGTCCAGATCGAATTCTTCATTCACGAGACAAATACATATGACAAATTGACAATCCGAGAGCATAGGTTCCACCAAAAGGCTTGTGTCCCAATGGTACCCCATGTTGGTGTGAGAAGCTCCCTAACCAAATGGTTGTGGGTTCAAGTCCTTAAGACATGTGAGATTGTTTGTGGTATAAATAGTATGAGATAATTAAAATTTGCCGTTCTAAAAAAGAAGTGCATCCGACACATTCAACATCTTTTGCTCATCTGTTTGTAAGGATCGATGAGCTCAAACATACAAACCTAATCAAATATCGAACACTGATTGGAAAAGAGTCGACAAAGAAACCCGAAATTAGAATGGCTTGTTACCTACTCTCACATGGCTTTGTTATTATGATTCAACTAGTACCTAATTATATTTGTCACGTCTTTATTATCCATTTTTCATTTGTATCTCTTTTTTATAAGGGGTCCCTGTGCCATTGAGTTGCATGATTCAACCATATATAAGCTTCCAACCTCAAAAACCAAAGAATTATTGATCTAATTATAAGAAAAGGGAGCCAAAAACCATCAATCATGCATGGATGCAAAAGGCATACACACATGGGGTGCAACTAACTTCCCATGCAAGTCATCCTAAGAAAACCCATCTCATTACGTTTGTGTAATTAGCCACTTCACATTGATCTCTTGTCGATTGAAATTTTACATGTTAAGAGTCACTTTTTCTTATGTACTTAGCTCAAAATTTTAAACCGCCAAGAAATCGTTATATCTTTTCTTACTTTAGGATTGTTCGTAGCTCTAAATTTCTAAGGCGAAATGGCTAGAATAGATTTCCGATATGAGCCTAGCAAGACTTATTTATACGACATGAAGTAACACCGCAGCTAGATGCTCCCAAACAATTGTTATTACTCTCTCCGTCCCATATTAAGTGTCCATTTTTGACTTTTTAAAGTCTTTTTTCTTCAACCTTGACCTTAATTATTTCTTCTTATG
>BQNB010162389.1:0-10075 GCA_026074375.1 Tanacetum coccineum | reverse complement strand
GATACAAGCACATTTTTGCCATTTTTTGATCCGTTTTGGGTTGAATTGGGCCTTTTTAAGTATGTATAGTTTAACAACTATCAGGTACCAAAGTTCAAATGAGAAAGCCTATGGTGCCATAACCAAGATTTTGTTGATGTGGCTCTGGACATTAAGCACATTGGATAAGAAGCCGCCATCTCAAAAATAGAGATAGTGTATAGATTTGAATCATGAGAACCGGTAAGCAAATCATCACCTTCTAAATTTTGAACATAACGTGTTTGATCGAAAAGCTACTTTTAGATCTCTATCACAAAATTGTCCAACCGAAAATAGATTATGACCAAGGCCTTAAACTTAGTATACATGACACATCATGAGATTGCCTTGAACATAATCTCCATAGGAAGTGATTGCAACGAAATGATCATTCCTAAAGCGAACTGTTCCCATGAATTTCTTAACGAAATTTCTTAGCAGTTGAATATTGCCAGTCATATGCTTCGAGCATCTGCTATCAACAATCCAAAAGATGATTTGGATCACCTGCATCACATGAAAGAAATGCTGATGGAAGAGTGGACAATTTGGTTACCCATTTATGAGTGGTAACTGTTATGTTAGATTTAGAACGAACACGGATACGACTCTTTGTTTCACTAGAGAGTGATTGAGCAGTTTTGTTCTTGGGTGTCCAATTAAAGCTTTGTTGGTATTCAAACCATTTTTGCCACTTTCTACTTGTTGCAATTTTTTTCATGTAATTACTAAGTGTCCTACTTTGACTAGAATCAGGAGATAGTGGTAACACACTAGAGACCCTATTTGTTGCTGTTGGGGTTTTAGCAACGCTTAATCTAGATTTCACAACTACGGAAGTAGCTCCTAAATTCTTAGATTTCGCTGCTATGGGGGTAGTGAATAAGGCTCTTTTTACACTAGAACTCCTAGACAAAGCATAACGAGCAACACATTTTTCATGAGAAAGCAAAAACACATCTTTTCCACAAGAAGCACAAACAATATTCAAACCGTCATTAACAGCATTTACAGTCTTGGTACTTAATACACTTGCGTTTGATTGACATACATTTGAATTCTTTGTTTCACGCTTATTAGAATCTATACTAGCACTACGTGACATCTTCCAAACATGTGCAGTTGAACTCTTAGCATTAGTGTTCTTCAAGACTCTATTCTTCTATTTGGTGTCCTTAGACTTTGGTCTTCTAGCACTATTAGGACATTCTACACCTGTGAAATTAGAAACATTTATGTTAGTTTTAGAATCCGGTGTTTGTGTCTCTGTTTTTGTGATTCTATACATTCCTCTTGCAAGTACATTCTCATTTTGTGTTCGACTTTGCTCATTTTTAAGTGTAGGATGTGAAGTGACTGGTTTTGACCTATCTGTATTAACCTTAGAATTTGACACTTTCTTAGCCTTAATTGCTATGTTTTTAGGCTATGGTGTTACACAAAGAAGTGTTCTTGAGGTCTCAGATTTGTCAAACTTAGTGTTCACATTATTTCCCTTGTCAACGATTCAAAGCTTATTCTTGAGTTCAGATATTGTTATCAAAAGATCTTGATTCTGAGCACGCACATCAGCATAAGCATATGTCTTTTGATTAACATGTTCAATCAACTCATTAAGCTCTTTTTGATGTTGAGTCCGTGTTGCTTTTATTGTATTGAAAATCTTTTGATATTCAAGTTTGATATTTTCTCTTTCTTTAATAACATAATCCACTTGAGTTTTTAGCAACATGTTCTCGTCATTTATTGTTGACAATTTTGACTTCAAGAGACGTCACAAGCCATTTTCTCTTTTTGATGTTGTATCTTTAGTTCAAAATCAATACTTTGAGCTTGTGATCGTTTAAAATCCTTTTTAAGAATTTTGATTTTCTTGAGTAAATTAGCTTGGATATCTTTAGAGTCACTTGAATTTTTCTTAAGTTCAGCTTTTAACAACTCATTTTTCTGTTTTTCAACAAAAATCATCACACAATTTTAAATTTCATTTGTCAAAGATACTTCTAAAAGTCGATCGATTTCTTTTTGAAGAATATGTTCTTTTGAAGATTTTTCGTCAACTTTCTGTTCCATTAAGTCAAAAAAATTAACATTTCATGTACTTCTTCAATGAGTTCTTCTTTAAGTTCTTTTAAATTCTTTGACAAAGAAGCAGACATCGGAATTACATCAGTTTTATAAAACTCTCTTAAAGAATTTTAACTGTCAGACATCCATCTTCGTTGTCGGTCTTCTAAAAGAGTGTTATCAATCCTTGTTCGTAAACCATTAATTTACTCTCTTTTGGTGTTTTTGGAATTGGTAAATTCGATGTGACTTCTTTTGATTCAGAACCATTATTAGAAGTAGAAGGAATTGAAAAATATGTTTGTTCCACAAAAAAGTCTTGTTGAGGAACAAATGTTTCATAAAGCGCATTTAATTTTGCATAGTTAATTTTAACCATTTTGTTTCTCATTTTTAATCGAATTTCTTCTGCATCTTCTAAAGTTTCCTCAGAATTAGGTGAATCAATTATTAATTTAGCACTATAAAGCTTTTCACCATCATACATTTAAAAAAAGGCTCATAAACTTTATTTGGTGTCTTCCCAAGCATGTCAATTTTTTGAAGTGATTGACCTATTTTATAAACAATTCGATCATGAGAACTCAGTTTTTTTTCAAGGTCACAAATATGTTCAAGATACCGATTTTCTCATTCTTTAAAAGCCTTTTTAGCTAACTCAGTTTCATGTTGAATTATTATCTTTTCATTTTCATCTTTGAACAAATCATTTGAATGTTATCTTTTTCTTTCAAAATTCTCTCAATGGTGTTCTTATCATCCCGTAATTCACGTTCCAACTCTTCACATGCTTCTTTATATTTTGAACATTAAATTGTTTTGGACTCAAACATTTTGACTCAAACCTTACACGTCTCAAGCTCCTTTTGTAGCAACATTTTTTGCTTTTTAAGCTCATTGTTTAATCGTTTTTGATTTTCAGCTTCTTTTTTAACATTATATGCTTGCATTTGAATTTCATGATCATTTGAATCATGGTCAGACGTGCCACCATTATGTTCGACATAAGGATCATCAAATATGATATTAGAATCAATTTGATCATCATCAGATGTTTGAATAATAGTTTTACGTTTCACATGACTCACTTGTTCATGAACCTTGGATGAGGCATTTACCTCACTGACAGCATTTGCATCATATGATAGCACAGTCTCAGCATTTCCATAAGCTAGTTGAATTTGAGCCATCAACATGACTACAGCAGTTAACTCTTCCATTGTTTCTTCTCCATAGGAAGTGTCAAGCATGAAGTCATTTTCTTCGTTGTTGAGGTTGCTTCCGGCCTCATCTTTCACACCTAACAACATTTGTTCTCTGACATACTTTGCATCACGAACTCTTGGTTTATGATAATCACGAGCATAGTGGCCTTTTTTTATTGCAGTTATAACACTGAACATTTGCCTTTCTCGGAGTTGATTCAGTTCGTGGAACACGCTGAACAATTTGATTTCTTTCATCATTCCCAATTCCTGCATTAAATGCTTGATTCGTGTTATGTCTCCCTGCATTCTTATTATCGTTGCCACCATAACCTGCATTCGTGATTTATATGTCAACTCGACCATCCTGAATCAATGCTTGATTACTTGTATTTTATATAGTACGAAGACGATTATTAGTAGGTGTGGAGAATGTCTTAGTGATTGCTCAAGCTAATAACATCATGGTAGTTGTAAGCTTGCCTTCTTGAGAATCCCCTTGTAACTCCCCTTGATATTCATCTTCATAATCAACAACTGTAAAGGATGTGTGACATAGTATGGTTGTGGTGAATAAGAAGAATTTGCATGAGATTGTAATGAAGAAGCATTTGAATGAGCAAAAAGGGCTATGGATCATGACTCTTGGCAGATTTCTTTGGTTTGGATGCTAGAACATGTGGTTCGAATTGTACTAAAGAATCATACAACACATCATATGAAATTGTACTAAAGAACCATGGTAACATATTTGCTCCATTCTGGTTGCAAACAATTGAGAAACTTGGTGTTGATTGACACTGGAATTAGACGAACATTATTACGATCCATAATATTCATAAGCGTTGTCAACCTTTCATACACTGATTCTAACGATTCTCCTTCTTTTGCTGTAAATTTGTCAAACTCATCCATAAGATGGGTGTTTTTTTTTTTCTCACATGACTAGTAACATCAAAACCAAACATCAATCTTTTTATTTGTTCCCACATTTCCTTAGCATTTTTACATGCATACACTGAATTGTATATATCATTTGGTATTGCTTGTAAGAAGATAATTATGATTTTCACATTAGCCAATGTATTAATCTTGTTTGCTAAAGTCTATTTGTGGACAATGGTTCAAGTATTGTGTGTTAGTGTCGTCTTGTTTAGGGAATCATTGGCCTTTATACGGATTCGTTCTGTATTGAATTCCACATCCGCTCCCCGTCTTCAAGCTTATTATCTAGAACCCTTCTTAACCTACTTTCCCATGGAATATAATTTCCTTTCTCAAGCATTGGAGGTCTATCATTAGCTCCTGAGTCTGCTAAAGTTTGTTGATTTGAAGTAGACATGTTGTATCAAATGATTACAATGCAAACTTGGATCGTTTTGGAGATAAATTCTTATAATCGTGAAGTTAACGAGCAATTACAACCTTGTCTTGTATTACAATGAAGTAACCTTGAAGAAACTAAACTTTGATTTGTTACGAAAGTCTAAGTAACACGTAAGCCTTGTTACGAAAGCTTTATTTTCCAAAATTAGAAGATACGAAACCTCTTAAACTGTGTTACGAAACTGAAAGTATGAGATACGAAACCTATGAAACAGTGTTACGAAACCCACCAACTGTGTTACGAAACCTCTGAAACAGTTTACGAAACCCCAAAACTGTGTTACGAAACCTTTTCCAATGAGATACGAAACCTTCCAATTATGAAACCAATGTTACGAAACCTCTGTTACAAAACCAAGTCTTACGAAACCTCAACTGTAATACGAAACCTCTTTACGAAACCTTCAGATAGTAGATTGTGATACGAAACCTCACATACGAAACCTATGATACGTAAGCTGGAAGTACGAAACCAAAACCAAGTATTTGATACGAAACCTCTTGTTTACAAAACCACAATGATACGAAAGCTTCCACAGTCTATGAAACCAAACGGTTACCGAAAGCTCCAATTTACGAAACCTCCTTTCGTAAATTCCAAATAACCTCTACTTTCGTAAAATCCAAGAAACGTCTTACTTGCGTAAATTCTTAGCTATAAAACCTAGTAAAAATATATCAATCTGATTTTTAAGCATTTTAAAGTGATAATCTCAATGTTATCTTTTTCAAATTGATAAAATTCTATGTTACGAAAGCTATTTTAAGTGTTACGAAAGCTTAACTATGTTACGAAAGCTAAGAAATCACTTACGTATGATAGTTACGAAACCAAAACTACAATACGAAAGCTCAAAACTGTAATACGAAAGCTGTTTTCCCGCCTAAAACAGTTACCGAAACCTATTTCTTGCTTACGAAAGCTATCAAATCTATATTTTTCGATCAAATTCAATCTAAAACACGTATTTTTTGTAATCTATATATGAAACCTACAATTTGATGATTACGAAAGCTATTATTATGTGTTTTAAGATCAAAAACTCATCAAATCATTAATCTAATCCTTACGAAACCTACTGTTCATCGATACGAAAGCTTGTAGATCAAAAATTCTCACGGTTAAGCTCGATTTGATTCACAAAACACACACTAGATCTCTCTCAGCGATAGATACCACTTGTTATATGTCATGTTTGCATAGTAGTAATCATACAAAAGCTTAAAGAATAAAGGAGATGAGCTAGAGAGTATTTTTCATCATTTTCTAAATTTTCATTTCAAAGGAAAAATAAAAATGGGAGGGAGAAGTAAATTACAACAAATATAAAGACTTGTATAAATACCCCTTCTAGATGGGTATTTATACTTATTGCTTATCCTATTCTATTTTCCTAACTTTAGTCAAACCTTGGTTAACATTACTTAACTTTGACCAAGATAGACTTTATTACATTATAATTACTAATAAAACTATAAAACTAATCAAAACTATACAAAGACCAATTCATATAATAATAAACACTTTTCTTGAACCTAACATGAAGAAAGACATCATGGACCCAGTGATGTACTGCACAACCCTTCTCAGCCATTCAAGTTTCTCTCAAAAGATTCTTGTCTCATTTGACACAGAGATTAGCATGACCTCTATTGACTTCTCACTCCGAGAATGTTGATATTGAAAAGGTAGCATTCTACTCTAGCCTCCGATCACTAAAACCAAAATGCACTAATCGAGTCTAGAGCCAAAGAGATCAAATATAAATCTCATTAGGATACATGAATGACAAACACTTATTGAACACAAATAAGTTCAGAAGTGATAACAAAAGTCCTACGCATTATCCTTTTTATCTTGCCAGAACATTCAGGTTGATATTATCACAATGACGAATGAAATCCTTCCAGTGTCAACATCAAACAGCACTGCGGTAGGTGACATGCGAGATTCTATAAGAATCAAATTTGTGCTAACTGGAAATCCAATGTGATCCATGTATTGGGATTTGACGAGAAACACCTAAAATTGTTGTTGCATAATTCACAGTTTGCTTCTATAATTCACCTATATTCGTTGTTATCCTAACTTGCAAGGGAATCCGAATATAGGAACAGTTGTGAAATATCAAAAATCTTCGTTAGCGTCTCTAGACGTATCAGATCTATTTAAACCACACTTTTATCTGGAAAACCTATTAAGGAGTTTCATTCATGAATCGAATCCTAATGACGGGTATTGTGGAAAGTGATAGTGAAGTGGAAGTGGTATATGATGAAACTGCTAACCTAAGGATTTCAACGAGTGGTAAAGATGGAAGTGATAAAGGGTATGGTACTAATAGCTTGTTGGAACAATGGAGGGATTCTTATTCGGATAATGATGATTATGACCCGTATGATGACGATATGTACGAGAATCATGATTTGTCCGAGCACATGTAGTCTATTTGTGATGACCTTTATATCACGGTCCGTGGCAGGAAGAAGAAATAGATTTTTTGATGTTTGTTGAGTCAATTGTAATCTAGTCTTAGTAGTATCCTCCTATGGAGTAGTTGTGCTTGTTATGTTCGCTTTTTTGCCTATGTAACGGGCTGAGATGTGGGACTCACCCACATCCTTTGTACTGAATTGCTTTTTTAGAGTAATACATTTACCGGGGAAACCCTTTACCTAAAAAAGAAAATCCTAATGACGCGGGTACAATATTGATACTGTAAAACGGTCCTCACAGAACCGGAGGTTAACGTTACAGAACTTCGACGAATGAACAAGACATCCATTCATATCTGTTGTTTATTGCTAACCCATATAAATGTAGGTTTAGGCGATGAAGTAACCACCTCATTTCAGCACCGTCAGACTTAGTACCATATGCTTATATTCAAGCGTCAAATACATACTATTGGCATCAAAAGTATAAGAAATAAAAAAGCACATAACAAATAAAGACAAAGACCTTCCTTAAGATTCATAGATAATTGGTACATCAAGGGAGATTGTTAACTTTTAAGATGATGCAAGGTATGAGCATGTTGGTCCAACGCACAAAGGCGATTTAAGGATGTTCAAGAAAGAAATTATCAGTCTCCATCAAACGACGACAAAAGTGCCGGCTACTTCATCAAGTTCATCCACAACAAAGATTTAAAGATCTCGAAACTAAATACAAAGTCGAAAGACAATGACAAAGGCTCAAGATCAAAGATCTTAATGCATGAAGAAACGAATTCTACTACAACAAAGTTCAAGACAACGACCCAAAACTTCAAGAGCATAAAGACAAGGAATTTTAGTGACTTTACTTCGAGGGAGATTGATAGCCTCAAAATATTAAGTCAAACAATAAAAGTAAAAGTCATTATAGATAGAGTCGGGTATTTACGTTTAAGGAACTTTATAAACGATGTAATAGGCTAGTCAGGATCACGGGCTCATAGTTTAATCTAATATTGTAAGTGTTTATGGCCAAAAGCCCAACCAAAGGCGAGCCCGGCCCGTTCTTATGTAGCATAGGCATCCGATTTAGGGTTTAAGGCATATATATACCCTTTCCACACATGAAAGGGGGTTGGTTGGTTGTCCTTATTTCATTTCTCCTTAAGTGAAATAATAATCCTCCACTCCTTTCTCTCTCTAGAATTCTCTATCTTTCTCTCTTTACATTTCTACCAAGTTTGTTAATGATTTGTGATAAACAATGGCTTAGATTAAGATCATGGTGGTTGTGTGCTTATTTGTAGCTTTTTCGAGCTTATAGGTTGAAAGGGCTCTTATGAAAAAGTTGATAAAATCATATTTCTATCAAATGGCTCGTAATGACTTGGTTTATAATAACGTTCATAGATCGAAAGGGTTCGTTAGTCTAAACCATGTTATATGCAATTTCATGATATTACCCATTGACTTGGAATTGTATGATTTTGATTTGTGTGTTATTGCTTAATTTCTACCCGAAACTCCATACACTCCATGATACTAGTTCAAAACAAGTAGTTCTAGTTATATTGATCGCAAGTTTGCTTATTTTGTTCTTATTAAATATTATATGGTATTTTGGCTTGTGACAACCAATTTTACGTCTTTCGTATTTCTTATTTTACACTTGATTCATCACAACCGAAAACACCCAAATCCTAGTGAACGACCTTGGTTTACCAACCCAAACTAGCTATACACGATAGGGTCATACTTTCCCCAATGTGTTCTTAGCTTTACTCGGTAATCCTTGTTATAAATTTAAAACTCGTAGTGCGAGACACATCAACAAGCATGAATTATCACCCCCAAAGTAGTTCAAAAGAGTAAAAAACAAGTAAAGTAAGGGATATGAAACTCACCTCAACAAGTAGTGATAACGAAAATAAAATACGTAAGCTTGAATGAAACAATGTGTCATAACCGCGACCTAATTCAATAAGATGCCTTAGGAACACAATGATATGTCCTATTAGGAATTCAGAAAGTGTTGATCACTAATGAGATCTCAACGATTGTCCCTTAGTAGGATATTGTTAGGAATTTAGTTTTTAGTGAAGTGACAATCATTATCGATCTCACGAGCCTTGTAATAATTAGACAATTTCAAGCGTGTTAGGCTAAGTAATGTAATAGTCTAAGAATCGGCTCATGGAAGCCCTCAAGAAGGCCCATGGCCGGCCAAGGGACTATAAAAAGCCCTCTCTACACATAGAGAGGGGGTGTGAGCGTGTGTTTTATGTAAGTAATAGAAAAGATTATCCAAACACCTCCACCATCTCCTCTCTTCTCTTCCATTCTATTTCGTGTGCTTATTTGTGTGAAAACTAGTATTATAAAATTGGTATCAGTCGTCATGGGGTGATATAGTGTGATTTGCGTGCATTTTTAGCTTGAAACCATTCGAATTTATTAACTTTTTAGGCCTTAGTTTTGAAATACTATAACCTTAAGCTTTTTTGTTAAAAACCTTAAAGTTTGTGTTTTTATGTTAGATCTAGCCTAAGGATAGTTAGTTTTGCCAAAGAAATCAAGAAAAAATATTAAAAAGTGTGTTTTTAGGTGATTTAAAAAGTTGGTTTTTGAAATTTTATTAAGGAGGCGATTTATGCTTGAAGGACGCGATTTATTTATTAGGCGATTTATGTCAAACGATTTATACAGGTTCCTTTAGGCGATTTATGCAGGATTGTATTAGGCAATTTATGTCAGGAGATTTATACAGGTTCCTTTAGGCGATTTATGCAGGATTGTGTTAGGCTATTTATATAAGTGTAATCAGGCGATTTATACACAGGTTGTGTTTAGGCGATTTATACACGGGTATAATCAGGCGATTTATACACAGGACTGTTTAGGCGATTTATACTCAGCTTTAATCAAGCAATTTATACATTATGTTTCTGTTAGCCTCA
>BQNB010162387.1:0-10554 GCA_026074375.1 Tanacetum coccineum | reverse complement strand
CAAATTAATTTTGATTAACTCAAGACTTATATTTAGTTAACTAGACCAAATGTGTCACTCAAATAATCCAGTTTCTAATATATCAAAACTTATTTTGTTTATTAGTTTACAAAAGTAGATTTCTTGACACAAACGTTAAAGATCATAGACAAATCTTTAAAACCACAAAGATCATAACGGGTCTTTCGACCTATACCGATATGATTATATAATCTAAGATTTATAAGCAAAAACTAATAAGATAAGATATAATAGGATTGCAACATAAGCTTGAGATTAAAGAGATCACGATCATACCAAACACTTATTCATTATCATAACGTCACCGAGTAGTCATGAGAGATTTAGCCTCTCGTGGCTAAGGAGTTCATAAAATAACTTGATTTGATAACATACTTCATTCTTTTACTAAACTAGTATGATGTTCTTCGTTGTTCTTGGTGATTTGATCTTGATTCTTCAAAGGATATGGTGTTTATGCTTGAAGAATACTTGGAAAGGGGTTTATGAGGGAGATTAGTGTGTGTAAGTTAAGGAATGGATGGATGAAGAGATTATGAGATGGAAATGGAATGCTTTGTGAATGAATATTTGGCCTTTATTTATAGGCTGAGTAAGGGGTGAAAGTGTGGCGCACAAAGAAATTTGTGCGGCGTACTTGGTGATTAAATGCGAGGGAATTAAAATATTTAGTGAAGATGTTAAGAAGTGCAACCGCACAAAGGATTTGTGCGCCGTACTTTAGTGGTATTAATGCAGTAGCTTTTATGTCTTCAGTTATTCTCTCAATGTCAGATTAGAAAGTGCGGCGCACAAAGGCAATGCGCGGCATACTTGTGGGAGGTTAATGCGTTCATTGCTTTAGTCTTTAATGTCCATTGACTTGAGAGGAAGTGCGGCGCACAAAGGATAAGCGCGGCGCACATTTAGCGCTTTTGAGCCTTAATTTTTATCTTTTCTTGTATATTGTTTTTTCCTTAAGTGTATAAATGCTCGGCTTTGTGTTGTGTTTGAGTAGAATATTTCAAGTGGAACTGCCATTATTTCTGCTTTTTAGTCTCAAAGTTCATAGAAATTATTAAAATATATACAAATAGCTACCGCAAAATGTATAATTGGGGTGTTATCATCTTAGTGTATTGTGCTAGGTATAGCTAACAATCAACAAATATTTTTGCTAGAGATTCTTCTAGTTATTTACTCGTCTTTGTGTTGTAGCCCGCATACCAAACACCACCCCAATACCCAAATTAAATTTACATACTACATTCAACTCTATTTAATACACATACTTTAACTCCACCAACCCCAAAAACCTCCCTTATAATCTAACAAAATTCCACCAAAAAACTAAAATTTCCCCCTAACAAACCACCCACAATACCCCAATATCACCACTATTTTATTTCTAAAAACACCACATTCTGCCCAACAATACTTAATCACAACATTCTATTAAAAATTCCCCCACAATCTATTACCCAAAATCACCAAAATCTCAAACCTTTACTCATCCCCCCCCCTTCCTATCAAAACCAACAACCTCTTTCATACCATAATCACTTAAACAATAATCCAATTTCCAACCACCCTAATTAATACACACCAACATAATCATCCTTCCAACAATCATAATATCACCCACTAAAAAAACTATAAACCTAATTCCCCCCTCACAAAATAAACCCTTTCTAAACCTCAAACACACAAACAAAAAAAACTCCAAACCACTCCCTTCCAATTTATTTATTAAACCCCCTACCATCCCTTCATTATAATCTAATAAAAAATCAATTCACAATCCTAACACTTTCACATAATACCATCCCACTACACAACTTCATTCCCCCACCCCACTAAAATATAATTTTAAAAACTCAACCTTTGATCATCATCCTTAAATAAATAATTAACAATTATAATAACCAAACAATCTATAATACTTCTAAATCTTCATAAATTACACACAACACAAAACAATTTACAATCCACTCTATAATACTCCCACCTCACTAACTACCCATTACCAATCCTTCAAACCACTAATTAACAATACCCTTAACACCAATTTTACATTCTTATGATAATACCACCACACCCCAGTCACACACCAATCCATTCAATCACCTTTCACTCATATTCATAATTACACAGATCACCATCCTCCCTAACTCATTCAAATAAATCAACACCACTCACATCAACCTAATTATATCAACTATACCATAACTCCAATTTAAACCCACATCATTCAAAACACCTACTTTCCCATTACATAAAACCCCCCCAAACTATTCATTAATAAAAACAAACCCACCCCCCACCCCCCCCATTAACTTCCCATCACCCCCATCTAAACAAACAAACACAAAACAATCATTACCACCTCCAATTCTCACTCAATCATTCCACAATCCTCAAAACCCCAACTCATCTCACCCTTCACATATTCTATCATATAAACACCTACATCATCTCACCCACCCTACATACAACCCCCTAAACCATATCAAACATTCCCAAATCTCAAAACATAACATCCCCCCCCCCAAACACTTTATTATCCCCCTTCCTCCAATCCATACCCCCCCATACCCCACCCCCCCCCCAACAAAACTCCACCCCTCCCCCACCTCCCCCAACACAAAAAATTTCCCCCCCCTCATTCACCTCCCCACCACCTAACCCTTCCACTCCCCTTCTTCCAAAAACATTCTCTCCATCCACTTACCCCTCCCCCCCTTCAACACCTTAAAATCCTACACCAATCCCCCAAAATCCCCTACTCTCCCTACAACACCCCCTTCCTCATACAAAACCCAATCTTTACCCTCTCTCCAACTCCCCCCACTCCCTCTCTTACCTCTCCTCATCCCAACCTCCTATCTCCCATCCTCATCCCTATCCCCATCCCTTTCCCCTTTCCTCCTCCCTACCATTAACCCCCCCACCCCTCCCCCCCCCAATTCACCCCCCCTCGTACCATCCACTCTCTCCCCCTCACCCATCACTCCCCCTCTAAAAAAAATCTAATTATACCAATTCCAAAAAACCCACTAACTACCCCATCTATATTACCCATCTAACACTCCCCCCCCAATATATATCACCATACATAAACCCCACAACTTCCCATCATCCCCATCCCTCACCCAAATCCATCACTTCTAATCCCAATCTCCACCCCCACATCCCCAACCACCCCCACCCTCACCAACAACCATACTCCAAAACACCCCCCCCTAATAAAACCAATTTCCTCATCCCCACAACTCAAATAATAACCCTTCAAAACCTTACCTCCATTAACATCAACCACAACAAACCCTAATATACCACATATCCTTAACTCCACATTTTAAACCCTCTCCAATCACCACGTAAAAATACTACAATTAGCAAGCGCCCCTATTCTCTCCCAACACCACCCCTCAATCTATGTTAGCAGTCGGCCATTCCAAACTCTCCCTCATAATAGATCACTATCGCTCCATTCGCCTGAATAAACAACCCAAAAACCACAAAAATATACTCGCCTATACCCACCTCACCGCTACATATAACGACAGCGCCCAACGACCCCTCATAACCTGTGATGACAAGTGTCTCAAACGCCGCAAATCCCCCAATATTGATGCAAAACCCCCCCAAAACAATTGTCAACATTATCCCTATCAATCACCCGCCATAGTATCATCATCTTCATACTCAATCATCTCCCCATAGTCCCCACAATTCCATACTTGAGAGCTATACGTGCCGTTGTGATACCACCGCGTATAGATGTGAAGAGGCGCTATCAGAGAGTACACGAAAACCTATAGTGTGACATAATATAAGATAAATGTGACCTGTGATAACGACTGGTACACACTGTTTAGAACTATCTCACGACATTAGCACAGATAGACAAATACCCGTAGTGTCAGTGCCTGATATCGGTGCTCAGTTACATGAGACTCTGAGAGTATAGAGTACGGACTGTATAGTAAGTGTCACATATAAGAGATCAGTCTCTCTAAGTGGTATATCTAATAGACCACTAAATGAGGCTAAGTTGTGAGTGACAGTGTCGTACCAAAATGTTATGTCGCAAGACAATTGTTTAAAGTGTCAATAAGAGCGCTCCAGACGATCTCCTCAATGGAGAGTATGTGCGAGCACTCAAGCGTATAGTTAAGCGACTCACTAGGAGTAGTAGAAGTCCGTTTAGTACTGCTATTTAGTTACTTTTAGGAGGTAAGTGGCCAGCCCCGACGTGTTGATATTAATTAGGAAATTAGATATAGCATTATCTCATCACACATTTTGTAGAAGCCATTAGGGTTTTTCTTTGAAGTGTTATAAAAAGAGGAAACCCTCGGCATTAGTTAGATGATAAGTTTTCATATACAAAGGTTATACAAGAATATATATAGTTTTAGTAATCTGTAACCTGCAGATTAAATAATAATCAGGAAAGCTCTGTTTTCCCTCACACCCCCAATTCATTGTTCTCTCTTAACAATATAAGTTAGTTTCCGCATAACTTATATTGATTTATAGTCATTTTTTCTCCTTTATGGTAGTTAGTTTGGATCTATACAGATTGGCTACCACCCTTAACAGGCCTGAATTAGATAGATCTATTTAAGATTGTGATCTAATAAGTGGCTATCGGAGCTTGATTGAAGAAAACTCTTGGTAAGAGGAACTAAAAAAACACATCAGTTACAAACTTTTACTCCTTATCGGGATTTATTCAATGGCCTAAGTAGATGATGAAATTTACTGCCACCGATACCCCCCAAAACACCAGAAACATTCAAGCCCCTTATCATCTTACACGCGTGTAAACTTTAAACTCCCTTATTTGAAGAAGGTGAGTATGACATTTGCGGGCCATTAAATTACTAGACATTACTTGAGCAATACAGACTATTCCTATATGGGAAGTTACATACAAAAAGGAAATGGGTCCTGTAAGTGTCACTCAACGATACAATTGGAGTATAAAGGTTCTGCCTCTAAAACTGCTCGAAGATATTTTAACCAGAGAAAGAGAAAGTAAAAATCAAGGACCACCTTGCTGATGCTTACCAGAAGACCAATTTAGTAAATTTCACAAGATAACTGATGCTAAAGATATATGAGATGCTATCAAATCCAGATTTGGTGGCAATGATGAATCAAAGAAGACGAAGAAATACATTCTAAAGCAATAATTTAAAGGCTTTTCTATATCCAACTCAGAAGGATTGCACAAAGGTTATGATGGTTATATTTCAGGGAGTCTTCTGACGGTCAACTTGAAGATTCTTTAGGTAAGGTGTCTCCACTAGAATGATGCTCCAATTAGAAAGTTTCCTTAGTGTCTTTACTTTTTCCTGGTCCAAGTTTTCCTTGTCATAAGGACCAAGCCAGGAGTAGATAATCTTAGTATTGATGATCTCTATAATAATCTTAGAGTCTTTGATCTAATATTAAATGCTCTACTGGATCATCTTCTAGTACACAAAATGTCGCCTTTGTTTCTTCTGAAAAAGTTAAGACCTAGCAGTACTGCTGAATGTTGTTTGGCTTATGAGGGTTTCTAACTTCTTCTGGCTACACAACTCATAAAGGGCGAAACTCTTCATTGTATACTCTTGATGAGTCTATGTGCTCATTCTTTGTCTTAATCAATCCAAGTGGTTACATTTGGATTCATGAAGCAATAGGGGATCTGGAAGCAGCTTGTTGAGTTCTCTGATTAGAAGATTGGACTTGAAATGGCAAGTGGCCATGATTTCCATGAGATTGAAGAATGTGATGTTCTATAAGAAGGACAGGAGAAAGATGCATTATTTATGAGAGGAACTAGTTGTATTTAATATGACCAAAGAACTCGAATGCCATTATATATTGTCACAAGATAGGGCATTTTGCTAGAGAATGTAGATCAAAAGGTAACACTGGATATAAATCAAAAGACAATGGAAGGAGACCTGGAAAACAGGAGGAACCTAAAGCTTTGGTAACTCTTGATGGGGAAGGTGTTGATTGGACTGATCATTGCAGAGCGATGCCTACATAAGGAACTTTGCTTTGTATGGCTATATAGCAATTCAAGGCCTAGTCACTGATGATATATCATCTTTGTTCTAAAGAATGTGTGGGAATCTTGATATGCTATACTTAAAAAATTATATGCATGAACAAAGGGATAACACTTGGTGATGATTAGTATACGGAATTCAAGGCCTATACTCAAGCTTTAAAAAAAGGTAGAGGCTAATAATTAGTTACTACTTCAAGGAAAAATCAAACTTGGTTATGAGGGAAAAAGATATAGATTTATGAAAATCGCGAATTTAGATGATAAAAATTGATGTGCTCTTTAATATTCATAAAAAAACTATTAGCAGAAGTGTTTGTAAAGAAAAGGAGATTAAAAAACCACTTAAGATTTTTCAAAGAGTTCTTCTAAAGGCCTTAATCAGATAAATTGCTAAACAGTAAGGTGAGTTAAACGGACAATTCTAGGACTTGGCGTATCAATGGGAAAATTCAAAAGTAACTGATGGTGTCTATAAATTTGAAAAAATGAAGATTTTTCAATAGTGTATATTGCACAGCGTAGGGTCAAGGTATTGGTACGAAAAGATCGTCTTGTGCATGATATAGATTTTACAAATGATTGAAGCATGACATGTAGTTCCCCTCTCCAATGACATGAAAATTATTGCGCATACCTTCAGGGAGACCTTTATAGGAAGTAGATGATTTCTATGTTCAAATTTGGTCAAAATAGTCCAAAAACTAGTGAAAATCCTGTACTCAACAGTAATTTTTGACTTCTTGTGACGTCCTCAATTCTAGTGTTAGAAACCACACTTAATTTGTGCATGAACCTTTGTAGTTGATCACTCAAAGTTGTTAGTCGCAACCTAATGTTTGGTCTGATGCTTCATCTATCATTGAGAAGTATAGTCAGACAATGATGATGTACATATGTGATTCAACCTCAAAGAACAAGGGAAAAAGACCTGTTCTGCTTTTGTTAGCATGTAAATTAAAACTCCTAGGAAAACAGTTTAAAAGAAACAAAACACATATAGTCCAAGTCCTAAAGGCTAACAAGAGATGAATCGGAATGGTTTAAATGTCCAAAAAGGTTGGTTTAGGATTGGGTTACTAAAAAGGAATGTATTGTATGTGCAGTTTTAGTCTTCTTATTCAGAGAAATTAGACTTTCCATGAGAAAAAGAATGGTACTGAAGACAGGAGCTGAGTTGAACAAAAGAAGGGTAGAAGGGTATCTGTGGTCAAGGGGACAGAATAGACCAGTGTGGAAAAACAATGTGCAAAGGATATAAAATCACTAAAAATCCTGTTTATTCCAATTGCCGAGTACTAAACTAGAGAAATGGTAAGAGAATTCAAGTTAATACTGCTAGCACATAATTTTAATAGTAAAGCAAGTATCAAATAGTTTCTGCTATGAAAGATTAATAACTGTTAGACCCATTGTGAATGGTAAATCAGGACCAACAAAATAATTTTTAATAAGACTATCTTCAACCTATCACAGTTAGGACCATTAGTAATAGAGACCAACAACACCAAGAACAAATTTTTTAAATCAAAATTTAATACTGCTGAGGTAAAAGCAGTTAGTGTTGTTGGGGGAAAAGGGAAACTGTTAAGCCCTCAGCAGGTTGTAATTGGAGAACCAAAAGACATTACTGGAATAAATTCTCCAAATACAATGGTGGATCAAATTCTAGAAAATGTGTTAAATTTCGATGATCCATAGGCATGACCTAAGCCCAAATTGGCTTGTGGTCCCTGACAAAGAGAACTAATCTCTCTATGTTTAATTGTGCACAGGTTAATCACCAAAGTAGCTTTAAAGAAATAAAGGATTGTCTGATAGTTATGTGTTCTAGGCACATGAAATGGAAACAAGGCTCCTTGCTTGAAGATCAAGACTATAATGGTGGCCTTGTTGCTTTTGGAGCGGTGTAGTAAAGGTAGTACATAACTGGGTAAGGGTAAATTTATAATCGAAAACATAAGAGAAGTTTGAATTGTAAGGATGTGTGCTTTGTGAAATAGAACTACAGCATTTCAATCTCTTTTTTCTGTGTCACAGAATGTGACGACAAAAAGAACAGGTGCGTCTCTTCATAGTACACTAAATGTCTTAGTGTTGTCTTCTGTCTCTATAAGTTTCTTGATGAAAATCAAGTATTACTTAGAATTCCTAGACAAAACAATATGTACAGTTTCACATTAGAGTACATTGTTCCTTCTGGAGGTTTAGCTTGAGTTTGAGTGCAAAAAAGGCTCTCACCATTGATGATGCTAACATCAATGGCCTTAGGAGGATTGGGTCATGTTAATAAAACTTTCACAAAAAACTTAACCAAACTTTGTGAAGGGAAAAAACTTGTGTAAGTTCGTTTGCCTTTTCAAATATTTGTTGCAAAATGACTCCACTCCTGTGTTAGGCTTGTTAGAAAGGAGGAAAGTAACACAAGGCCCCCATCCTGTAGGGCCAAAATCAGTGAGTTTTTTAGTTCAGCCCCTTACAATTTTTCCATATCGACTATTTGGACCTGACATCTGTAAGGAGCATAAACCATAAGACTTATTGCCTTTGTTACATCACTGATCGATTTTACAGGTTTAGTTGCGGAAATTGTTCTTTCTTTAAAAAACTTAGGATTGAAACTAGTGAATCTATAAGGACCTCTTATAAGACAAATTGAAACCATTAAATCAAAAAGAGTTAAAAACCAATATTAGATGTGATAATGGTACATAAATCAAGAAAAAGGACAATTATTGAATTCTTGTGGATGGGTCAAAGGGATCAAGAGGGATATACAGTAATGACAGAACTCCATAACAAATGGATGTTGCTGTGAGAGAAAGAACAAGCCCTTATTGATCGCTGCTAGAACTCAATCTAGCTCTTATTGTCATTTTTACCTAACACTTTTTAGGCTTATAAAGCCAGTTAGTACTGCTTGTTATGTTCTTAGTTAGGGTAATTAGTGACCCAAGACCTCAATATCTCAGTCGTCACCTTATGAAACTTTATACTGGATAAACATACCAATCTTAGCTTATAAGGACCTTCTTTGGGTGCCAGGTGACCATCTTGACTACACCACTTGACCATTGGGCAATGTTTGTAAGGAAGTCTGATGAAGGGTTTTTAGTTGGAGATTCCTAACATTAGCTAAAGGCTTTTAGGGTATATATAATTTAGATAACCATGAGAGTTGTAAAAGAAAACATGTATATAACCTTTTTAGAAATCTATAAACACAATGTTGCAGGTGAAAGGACCTAATTGGCGTTTGATCTGATTATTTAAACAATGAAATTCAATGTGAACTTACTCAGCTCGTGAAGATCAGTGGAATCATAAGCTAACAAAAATGCAGGAGGTCTAGAAAAGAAGCTAATCTTAGTGAGGACGCTTATATTTACATTTTTTTTACTTATTTTTTCATCTTACTTTACACAAGATAATATTGATGCAGGAAATCTGAATTGGAAAGTATAAATCTGCTCAAGACTACTTTGTACTGCCAATATGGTCTTCTTATACTTCAACAGTCAAGAGCTCAGAAGCAAAGAATAAAGGTGAAAAGCCTAATTGAATACTGGTGAAGGTGAAAAGCCTACTAAGAATACTGATTTAAAGACAAATAAGAAGCCAGTAGATCAGGAGGATCAAGCCTTTTTGGATGAGCTTGAAAGGCTTAAAAGATAAGAAAAGGAGGCTAATGATGCAGCTAAAGCTCTTAGAAAGGAGTTTGCCCAAGATACTAAGGATTTGCTCCTTCAAGCAGGAGCTGCTAGAGCTAGCAGTACTAACACAGTTAATACTGCTAGCACACCAGTTAGTACTGCCAGTCCTTCTGGTGGACTATCCTACACTGATCTAACCAATACTGACCAAAATGATTCTCAAATACCTGCTCTTGAGGATATTTATAACAATCCTAATGATGGTATTTTTACCAATGCATCTTATGATGATGAGGGTACAGTGGCTGACTTCACAAATTTAGAAAGTATTGTGAATGTTAGTCCTATTCCCACATCAAGGATTCACTCTATTCATCCTTCAACTCAAATTCTTGGAAATCCAAAGTCAGCAGTTCAAACAAGGAGCAAAGTGAACAAAAGTTCTGGATATATTCAAAAGCAAAGAAGAAATAATCATAAAGACTACCAGCATTGTTTATTTGCTTGTTTCTTATCTCAAATTGAACCCAAGAAGATATCCGAAGCACTTGGAGATGAAATTGGATTGATGCTATGCAGGAAGAACTGCTGCAATTCAAGATTCAGAAAGTTTGGATTCTTGTAGATTTGCCTTATGGGAAGAAGGTAATCGGTGACAAAATGGGTTTATAAAAATAAGAAGGATGAAAGAGGTGTTGTGGTTAGAAATAAGGCAAGGCTGGTTGCCCGGGGACATAGGTAAGAGGAAGGGATAGACTATGATGAGGTTTTTGCTCTTGTAGCTAGGATTGAAGCCATTAGGATCTTTTTGGCCTTTGCTTCTTA
>BQNB010162386.1:4448-14567 GCA_026074375.1 Tanacetum coccineum | reverse complement strand
AAGTGGATTCTTTCAAAACCAAGCCTCAACTTCGGGTACTCTTCCAAGTAATACCATTCCAAACCCGAAGGGTAAAATGAAAGTGATCACTACTCGAAGTGGTGTTGCTTACGAGGGACCCTCGATTCCTACTAATCCTTCTCCTAAAAAGGTAGTGGAACGAGAAACCGAGGA
Source organism: Tanacetum coccineum (assembly GCA_026074375.1). Taxonomy (NCBI): domain Eukaryota; kingdom Viridiplantae; phylum Streptophyta; class Magnoliopsida; order Asterales; family Asteraceae; genus Tanacetum; species Tanacetum coccineum. The sequence continues at coordinate 14,393 of BQNB010162386.1, read as the reverse complement.
GACAACGGATACGGAGTAAACAAATTTCCAAGAAAGTACCACTCACATCCCACCTCCGGTTAACCCTATTCCGATTCCGGAACCCGATGTTCCAAAGACTTTACAATATTCCATATCCTTCGCGACGTAATGATCAAAAATCCCGTGACAAAGCATCAAATCAAATGGAGAAGATCTTCCAAATCTTTCAAGATTTGCGCTTTGACATTAGTTTCGCGGATGCTTTACTTTTGATGCCAAGATTTGCTCCTGCGATTAAGAATATGCTCATGAATAAGGAAAAACTGCTTGAATTAGCTAAGATACCGTTGAACGAGAATTGCTCGGCGATGCTCCTCAAAAAGTTTCCCGAAAAGCTTGAAGATCCCGGCAAATTTCTTATTCCATGTAATTTCTCGGGAATTGATATATGTCACGCCTTGGCCGATCTTGGCGCGAGCATAAATCTTATGCCCCTTTCCTTTTAGAAAAATTTATCCTTACCCGAACTTACCCCCACACGAATGACTTTAGAATTATCGGATCGATCTATTACTCATCCTAAAGGACTCGCCGAAGATGTTTTTGTCAAAGTTGGCAAATTTCACTTTCCTACCGATTTTGTTGTTGTTGATTTTGAAGCCGATCCTCAAGTACCTCTCGTTCTCGGGAGATCCTTTTTGAGAACCGATCGTGCTTTAATTGATGTTTATGGAGAAGAAATAACCCTTCGAGTTGACAACGAAGCCGTCACTTTTAATCTCAATCAGACTACGCGATACTCCTCGACATATGATGATTCGTCGATAAACCGAATTGACGTCATTGATGTGGCTTGTGAGGAATTTTCTCAAGAAGTACTTGGTTTTTTGAATAATTCTTCGGGTGGCAATCCCACTTCGTCCTCAGAACCAATTCTTTCTTCTACTACCCCTTCGTTCACTCCTTTTGAAGGAGGAGATTTCATTTTGGAAGAAATGGAGACTTTCTTACAAACTCCGGATGAGTTTACGGATTTAGATGATGATTTCTACGACACGGAGGGAGATATTCTTTATCTTGAGCAATTGTTGAATGAAGACCCATCTCCGACTCTCCCTCCAAAGAAGAATGAAGACCTTAAGGAAGTCACCAAGGCAAAACCTTCGATTGAAGAGCCACCAGAATTAGAGTTAAAAGATTTACCATCTCATTTGGAATATGCTTACTTAGAAGAAAACGACAAGTTACCAGTGATTATTTCAAAAGGTTTAAAAGATGTTGAAAAAGAAGCCCTCTTAAAGGTGCTTAAATCACATAAACGGGCCATTGCTTGGAAAATCACCGACATCAAGGGTATCGACCCTCGTTTTTGTACACACAAAATCTTGATGGAGGACGATTACAAACCCACGGTTCAAAGTCAAAGACGGGTTAACCCAAAAATTCACGAGGTAATAAAAAAGGAGGTCCTAAAACTTCTTGATGCCGGCATGATTTACCCGATCTCTGACAGCCCATGGGTTAGTCCAGTGCATTGTGTTCCAAAGAAAGGTGGAATAACCGTTGTTGCTAATGAAGAGAATGAATTAATTCCGACACGTTTAGTTACCGGGTGGAGAGTTTGTATCGACTATAGAAAATTAAATGAAGCGACTCGAAAAGATCATTTTCCATTACCATTTATGGATCAAATGTTAGAAAGATTAGCCGAAAATGAGTTTTATTGTTTTCTAGATGGATTTTCGGGGTATTTTCAAATACCAATAGATCCCCAAGACCAAGAGAAAACTACCTTCACATGCCCGTATGGAACTTTCGCGTATCGTCGCATGCCTTTTGGCTTGTGTAATGTTCCCGGTACTTTCTAACGGTGTATGATGACCATGTTCCATGATATGATCGAAAAGACTATGGAAGTGTTAATGGATGATTTCTCAGTTTTTGGGGATAGTTTTTATTCGTGCCTCTCCAATTTATAAAAGATGCTAAAAAGGTGTGAAGACACAATTGAGAGAAGTGCCACTTTATGTGTAAAGAAGGAATTGTGTTAGGTCATAAAATTTTGAAGTCGGGAATTGAGGTCGGTCGTGCTAAAGTCGATGTTATCGTTAAGCTCCCTCATTCGACTACCATAAAAGGTGTTAGGAGTTTCCTATGTCATGCGGGTTTTTACCTACGTTTTATTTAAGATTTTTCCAAAATTGCTAGACCTATGACTCATCTTCTTGAGAAGGAAACACCGTTTGTGTTTTCTAAGGATTGTATTGATGCTTTCGAGACTCTTAAAAAGAAGCTTACTGAAGCTTCGATCTTAGTTGTCCCAGATTGGAACCTACCTTTCAAACTTATGTGTGATGCAAGTGATTTCGCGATTGGTGCGGTTTTATGACAACGAAAGACGAAGCACTTTCAGCCTATACATTATGCTAGTAAGACAATGACCGAAGGTTAAATTCATTACACTACCACGGAAAAGGAAATGCTTGCTGTTGTGTATTCTTTTGAAAAGTTTCGGCCATATCTTGTCTTATCTAAAAGCATAGTGTATACGGATCACTCGGCTTTAAAAACCTTGTTTGAGGAATTTTAAAGTTATTTGCAAGGAGAGCATTTTTCATTCAAACAAAACACCTCAAGTTTCTTCGGTTTTTGCAATCACATCCACCTTACCGTCTATTGAGCCCAAGGATTCTCTCATAATGGGGGACGAGTACCTTAGTACTTTTAGTGCTAAGAAAATTGTCCCAATCCCAAGAGAATCTGGGGATACATCATGGAGTGAAAGTGAGAACGTTTTACCTTCATGTGATGATTTATCTTCCTTCAACGTTCCACATGATGACTCTGTGACTGTCTCTAACCCTCTTTTCGAATTTCATGTCAATTTCAACTCTAGTGACATAAATCCTCTTTTTGATGAAATGTTAGAGGACATTGAGTGCAAGGATTCTTATGATGCCAACCTTGATGAGTCGACTTTCCTAGTCACACCTCTTTCTGATTCTAATAAGGATGAGTGTCTTACTCTAGGAGATGACATTGAGTTTCTACTTCATTATGATCCGTCTACTCCTTTGAAAAGCGTTGCTTCCATTCTCGAGGGATTCATCGATGATCTACCTTTCGAAGAGAATGCCGATTTATTTGATTTAGAATGTAAAATGAATGATTGGAAAAGAATTTTGTATGATGCTCCCATTGATGAGGCTGAAAGTTTCGACCTAGGAGGCGACAATGATGAGATCGATGCTTTTCTAGCTATCGAAGTTCCTACGTATATTGAGGAAGGTTATTATGACTCAGAAGGAGACGTATTATATCTTGAGAGTTCGCTTAGTGATGATACCACCCATAATCTCTCTCCCGATGTATTTTTCGATCATGAACCACAACACATTAAGAATGAATCAGATCATGTTACTTTTTCTCCCAAAAGTGATCCTCTCTACCATAAGTTCGATGGATCAGTCATCACGATTCCTCGAAGAATTGATAGAGAGCTCGAGGATTATATCGATCGAATGTCGTTGCTATGCGGAAATTCATCTTCCCGGTCACCGGAAAATTCTCATACAATCATCAAGTCTCTTCCCACATCTACTACTCTCATTGAGGATAGTGATTCCAATAGGGAAGAGATCGATATATTTTCCGGACCGGATGATTCGATACCACCGGGTATTGAAAGTGATTTTGACTCAGAAGAGGATATTATTGGCAACTTGCTTAACGATGATCCTATACCTGAATATGAGCATTTAACCTTCGACATGGAACCCGATGTGCTCATGATAAACAATGATAATGAAGATGAATGTTTTGACCCAGGGGGAGGTGAGATTAATGTTGAAGTTGACGATTCCTTCACATTTGTCACTCGGACTTTTCTTCCGTATCTCACTAACCCTGAGGTTTCTCCCTTACTTTCCTTCACCAAAAATGAGGACACCATTTTTGACCCCGGCAGTGGCATCTCATCGGGATGGAACTTTCATGTGCTTAAATGATTATCCGAACATTAATGAAATCCCGATTGAGATTTTCTTCTCCACACTCTCTCCAAGGATGAATGAATTCGGGGATCGAGTCAAGCTATGTGACTCGGTTACCAAAAACAAAGCGCTTCGTGGGAGGCACCCCATGCTTATCCTTCTATTTTCTTTCTTATTTCTATTGTGATGTGAGGAGGCTTGTACTCTTTCGATTCTTGTTGTGTTTGTACTTGTGATTTTTGCAGGATTGATCCAAATTTTTCTGAAGACTCTCGTGTTTGGTGTTTTATCCGGTCCACTCGAGCTTCTGAACCTTTGCTTGCCATTGGTTTGGGGAAATCCGATATCCTAAAGATTATTATCGACTAACATTTATCTTTTAGCACACTTGATAAACGGCTTAAGATTTTTGTGATACTTTCTTCATGTTTAGGTTATGCATTAGACTTTTTGAGTTCTAGTATGGGGTTTTTAAGTCTTAGGCTAGGAAACATTGAGGACAATGTTTAATTTTAGTATGGGGTAGTATATCTTCGATATAATCTTACCTACTTTTGCCCGTTGTTCTCACGTACCCCGTTTTCCCACCAAAATTTTCAAAAATATGAAAAATTTTAAAATTTTCAAAAATAAAATAAGTGTTTTTGTCACAATTTTGACTTTCCTGCTGGGTAGAATAAGAGTAAATTTTGACTCGATCGAGCGTGTTGAGCTCTAGCTTGTTCCTTAACTTTCAGGCTAAGCGTTCGCGAAAATTCGCGAAGAACGAAAAATGATAGAGTTAAGTATGAGTGGGATGCTAAACAAGGATTAGTTAGAAATCTTAAGAGCTCATGTATGTAATTTGTGACTTTTTCTCCCATAAGCTCTTAACCGGATTAATATACGTGCTGTTTTTGGAAATTAAACTTAAATCAACAATTTTTATGTAATATATAGCAAAAATTTTAGTCTTAGTTCAAACTTATACTTGAATTTTTCAAAAAGAAGTTTTCTCTATATAAAGTAATATAAAAAAATAATAAATAAAAATATGATGATAATAATAATAGATATAAACTGTGGGCTGATAAAAGTTTACTACCTCTTGCCGGCTCACAACCGATGTGGTAGTCTTCTAAAGAAAGCCCATAGTAAGAATAAAAATCCGAGACTGATAAAAGTTTGCTGCATCTTGCCGGCTCACAACCGATGTTGCAGCCTTCTAAAAGGTCGAGGGTTACAATTGCATAAATGTTATGTTTAATATTAAGGATGAATTAATAAATAGATTTCTTTTTGTTAAATTCAAATATGCTTTTGAACTTTGACTATTCTATTTTAAAAGCTATGCATATACGGGAAATGGCAATTGACAGCGTGGCTTAGTAATTCACCGTCGTCTTCGCGTTTAACCCAATTAAAAGCTATTCACCGTCGTCTTCGCGTTTAACCCAACTCAAATCAAAGGGTAAATGGCAATTGACAGCGTGGCTTAGTAATTCGAGTACCAAGGTACAAGCTGGCAGAGTTAGACGTCATAAGAGGCTCTTATTGGTCGAATCCCACAGAAAGGGACACACGGTAATGGGAAGAAAAAAAAAAAAAAAAACCAAAAAAACACACTAATGATTGGATTTTTGCACTAAAATTAGTGCAAAAGAAGCACAGAGGTCTGACACACGGAATGCCATGTTGGCAATCCGTGTGCTCACTCAATCAATCCAACGGTCATAAGGATGGATCCAATGATGGGCAAAGAATCAAGGTACGAGATTACAAGGAGCGTGTAACAGACTCAAGGCCTAGAAGCTTCATCTCAGCTCTATAAAAGCATACCTCATCACACACATTTGAAGGAGCTAGTTTTTCATTTTTTTCAACTTATTAAATTTTAGCTTTTCCTTTCAAAATGTTTTACCTTAATGTTAGCTTAATGTAATTTCCTTTTCAGTATTGTAATCAGCTGTTTTATTAATACCATTTAAGTTTCCTTATTAAGCTCTTACTTTTCTAAAGCTCACTTTTATTCAAATTCTGTTTAATAAGCTGTTAATGTTTCATAAGCTTCTAATAAGCTTATCTTAAGCTCTTTGAGTCTCTAAGTCAAGATTAAGTTCAAATTAATTATTTCTTTTTTTTTTTTCTTTTTTTTTAGTCATCTTTATATCTTGATTTAAGTAAAAATCAGTCTATTACCTTTGCTAAATGGGATTAAGCTTTTTGGATGATGAGCTAGCAATGGATGAGCTCATAGTTATCCTAGTGATAAGACAGAGCTTGAAGAAGCTCCTTGAGCTTTTAAAGCCTTTGTTTAGCTAAGGTTCTTGTAAGTCTCCTTTAAATTTCAAGTCTCTTAGCTTAATAATTGCATTTGCTTATTTTTAGCTTACTACTTGCTTATTAGTGCTTAAACATGTCTTACTGTGCTTATTAAATATGTTTAATCATCTGTTTTCAAGTTTAGTAGTTTAGATCATAGTTTTTCATATTGTATCTTAAAAACAATAAAAATCCAAAAATATTAGTTCAACTAGTAGCTTAATGATTCTGGCTTATTTGATTGTTGGTATAAGCTCATAAGTTTTGTTAATAGTTGTTTGTTATTTGGTAATCAAGTTTTATTAAGTAGATTTCATTTTCATAAGCTTAAATGGAATTGAGTGTTTTTAAAGGGGTGTTTGGCATAGCAGTACTAACCACAAGTTAGTACTGCTAGGGGCCATTTGGTCTTTGGATTTTGATTTTAACTTCATAAATAAGTCTGCTAGAATAGAATTAAGAAGTTATGTTAGGGTAAATTAGTTTTTCATAAGTTAGATTTATATAAGTCATAATCTGTCTAGTCTCATTTGCATTTGAAGCTTCAATCAAATCTAAGTAATTGACATAGCCTCATTTGCTTTTATGTGCATTCTTTCCATGTGTTTGATATGTGTAGAATTGAGTTCTTAGCCTGCACTTTGTCAAATAAAAGTTTGGGTCATATTTGTGCAAAATACACCAGATAGGAAAATCAGCAAACTGTCATTTTCTAGTTTAATTTTCAGTAAGTTTAAGTAACTTTTAGGTTTGGATTTTCATAATTTAAGTAGCTTTTAGATCATTAATCATTTGTCTCAACTTGATTTTTCAAAATAAGTTCATTTGCTTATTTGTCTTTAAGCTCAAAAGTTGCCATTTGTCTTTTCAAACAAAAACAAAAACTCAGATCCTACTGAGTAATTCAGCTGTTTTCAAAAGTTTTTTTCATTAAGCAAATGTTTTCCAAACTCCTTTTCAAAAGCATTTCTAAGTAGCTAGTAGGTCATAGTTTAAGCTTCAATAAGCCATTTGGTCTCAAGGTTTCATTAGAGAACTTAAACTAAGCTCAAAAGTGCATTAAGAGGCTGTTTTGTTTTCAGTTTACAATTAAGTTTCTATATTCTTTATTTTTAGCTTTTATGTTATTGTAATTGCTTATTCAAGTTTAGTTTAGCTTATTAGGATAGTTTAAGCTCATTTTAGCTTATTTGGTCTTGCCATAAGCTTATGTGACTTAAAAATAAGCTCAAAAGTAGCTCATTGGCCTGTTAGTTTATAGCTTACTTATTTGTGCTTAAAGTTGCTTAAGGCTTGTTTTCTTTTGCTTATTTCTTGCTAGAGCTGCTTATTAGATTAGACTTAGATTAAAAAGTAGCTTTTTGTCCTAATTTTAGCTTTTGATAGATTTTGAGTTTATAAAGTTTAACAAAATACCAAAAATATAGTTAAGTAGTGTCTGTCATGTTTTCAGCTGTTTTACAGCTTATCTAGGGCTTTTCAAAAATAATTTCTTTTAGTAAAAGTGCATATTTTTAGCTTGTCCACAATTTTTTTTATAAGTTTTCAAAAAAAAAATCAAAAAGGTTGAGGCAGGATTCGAACCTGTGTCCTCAACCTTCACACACACACACATCTCACACTACACACATAGTAACCAGTTTTCTACATTAGCTCATCCGTTAGTTCTTTACATCATTAATCTTTTATATACATTCTGAGCTCTTTTAGTTAATAAGATGTTTAAGCTTATTTCGCAGCTTATTCGTTAAGCTGTGTCCACGAGCTTATTTTTCCTAGGTCCCTCTTACTTCAAGCTACTTTCTATAATTTTTTCAGAATTTTTATATTTAGTTTAGTATTTTTAAACATTTATTTTTGTTAAAAACTTTAAAAAATCATAAAAAATAGAAAAATAATCAAAAAAATATAATTCTTTTTTAGAAAATTTTCTTTATTCATATAGTTCCTAGGAAAAATAGTTTTGTTTCCGTTGGGTTAAAATTGCAGAATTTTAATTTTTAAAGAACGGGATTCATTTCCATTCACGTTTTTCGTGTTTTTAACCTCATTTCAACTTCGTTTTTGTTCTAGTTTTCTTTAAACTTACTTTTTAGTCAATTAGAGTCTATTAAAAGTAAAAAATTCATTTTAGGTTTAATTTTGGAAATTTAGTTTTTTTAATCATCGTTTAGGGTTTCCGTTTTGCGTTTTTAGTGAAGGTTTAATTTCACGTTATTAAAGTTAGGTTTAATTGTCCTTTAAATTGCTCACTTTTAGGATTTTAGGAAACAAACCATCTTTGAACCAATTTAAATCATTGTCCAAACAACAAACGTGGTCTCAATTTCATAAATCTTCGAGGAATACGACCCGGTAATCACTTACCGGTAAATATACGTATTATTATATATAATTGTGAGAATTTTCTTTTCTTCCTTTGTCCTCAAAGGTAGTTTGGTAATTTTCTATTATTTTATATTTAATTAATACGTGTATAGATTACTACAAATCAGGCGTATCCACTTCCATTGGATACGGCGTATCGATCATCTGTAACAGAAGTAGAACCTAAGTTTTCGTATCTAATTTTTGTGCTAAAATTTTTTCTATCCTAAAAGAGCTCATCCTACTGATTGTTTATCCTTGTTTTAGATAGTGCATGACAAGGAGTTCGGGTAACGAACTATTCACACCTTACAAAGAACCTGAACGAGAATTTTGATCATCTAGGAGACACTTCAAGACACTAAGTCTTGACGAATTGAGATCGCCTGATTTCAATTTACTTTCTGACCAAGAATACTCGGAGGAAGAAGTTGCGAAAACAATGGCAGAAACTATGGAGCAGTGCATGAGCAAGACCCGAGCTGGCTATGGATCGGGAGTTGCAAGGCCCAAAATTAAAGACAAATGTAACTTTGAACTAAAGGGGCAATTTCTTAAGGAACTACGTACTAACACCTTCGGCGGTTCGGATCATGAAGATGCGAACGAACACATTGAGAAAGTTCTTGAGATCGTGGATTTATTTCACATTCCTAATATTACCATAGACCAAGTGATGCTTAGAGCCTTCCCCATGTCCTTAACCGAAGCTGCAAGTCGTTGGCTAAGAAACAAACCAACTGGTTCGATTATAACCTGGGAAGATCTGAAGACTAAGTTTCTTAGCAAATATTGCCCACCTACTCGTACTTCAAAGAAAATGGAGGAAATCAACAACTTTCAAAAAGAGCCAGACAAAAACCTTTATCAAGCCTGGGAACGATTTAAAGAGTTATTGATGAAGTATCCTTAACACTATTTAACAGAGTTGCAGGAGGTAGTCTTGTTCTATAATGGATTAGATGTTCCAACTCGACAAATTCTTGATTCAAGAGGTGCCATACCATCAAAAACTATCGCTAACGCAAAAATAGCCATCCAAGAAATGGCTAAATACTCTCAAAAATGGCACAATGGATCATCAAGAGTCAGAAGTACTGAAACTTCTAACAGATTGGCTGCTATACAAGCATAACTAAACAATCTTGGAAGAGAAATCAAAAAGGTAAATGAAAAAGTTTATGCTGCTCAAGTAGGATGTGAACAATGCAAAGGACCCCATTACACCAAAGATTGCCCACTCAAATAGGAAGGAAAAACTCTTGAAGAAGCTTACTACACGCAATTTGGTGGACCTTTTCAAGGAGGGGGATATAGAGCAACA
>BQNB010162385.1:620-14567 GCA_026074375.1 Tanacetum coccineum | reverse complement strand
GGTATATTGGATATCTTCTGAAAGATTAGCCATCTTGATTCATTGTGAAATGATTAAGTTGATCGAACAATGATTAGTGATTGTATGTTAAAAGTGGTGATTGATTGTATGAAATGGTGAACTGTTGTTCAAGTTTGTTAGGATTATAGGTTGAAATTAGTCAATTTGAAAAAATTAGTCCAAATGTCTAAAAATCCACAACTCGCTGCCCTATAACTCGCTGGAAGAGACTTGACAACTCGCTGGTAAGAAATTAAATGGACAGAGTTCATATTCACAAGTCGCTAGAAAAATTGTTGTCAATTAACCTGTAACTCGTTATATGTAACTCGCTAGAAGAGAGTTGACAACTCGATAGCAAGAAATTAAACTGACATAGTTCTTGTTCATAACTCGCTAGTATAAAGATCTTCAAACACCTATACTCGCTAGTCTTCAACTCACTAGTATCCAACTCGCTAGTCTTCAACTCACTACCTGCAAGAAGGGTTAACTCGCTGCCTAACTCGCTACCTGCACAAGACGACAACTCGCTGACACAGTACATTCTGACACACAGTGTACTATGCTGATAACTCACCAGTACAGTACAGTAACTCGCTACGAAGAGCTTCAAACAGTGACTTAACTCGCTGGAATGAAAAAAATTGTTTTTTTACCTAAAAATCACCCTTTTGAACGTTTTTGCCTGGTTTCTTTTGCACAACTTGGTACTAGAAGGCTATAGCAACTATAAAAACATAAACTTTAACATCATAAATGTCAAGATCAAATAAAACCAAGAACAAGACTATAAACCTTCAAAAACCAAACTTTTGATCAAAATTAACCAAGAAAACGCACACACAATCTAGCTAATCATCCCATGTGCTCTGATACCAATTGTAGGATATTGGAAATCATAACACAAATGGATGACAAGTGGATTAGCCAAGTCTAGAGAGAGAAAGTGAGAGAGAACTTTCTAGTGAGAGAAAATAAACTTGTATTATGTAAATGACTAACCCACCTCTTCCATGGCATGGAAGAGGCATATATAGTTACAACAAAAACTGGCCTTAAGGCCTTGGTAGTGGGCTTACATGTTGTGTTTAATACCCAACCCATTACCAAATGTTATACATTAACTACTTAACTACGAGCAACAACAAACGGTAAAATACACGGGGTGACCGAGTCTTTTTCTAACATCTAACACCAATCCTTTATGAATAACACCAACTGTTTGTTTCATTACACCTTTACACCTTAGCCTACCCTGTTAGATTAAGTCCATTTATCAGTTGCTAGTTGCTTAAAGTGTAAAGTATGTATTTTCTGAGTCTTGTGTCAATTTTCTATCTTTGGTACGGTTGGGAAGAAATATGCACATTGCAAATAGGAATGTATAAAGTAGTCAAAACTTATGTATATTTACTACCATCATAATTATTGGTACGTCCGAAGAATGAAGAATTATCGAAGGAATTATCCGGAGTTATTATGTTTGTCAAGATGGTGAAATTACACCGAGTTTTGTAGTTAGTATATGAAGAAAAAAAAAATTAGAAACATTGCAACAAAAAAGAGGAGGAAAGTTTGAAGATAATCGTTTCGCAAAAGCAAAGAACGAAGAAATTATATCAAGGATCGATTATTCGTTGATACGTCTTATAAGTCAACGATGTAAAGTTTTGTATAAAGTGGTAGATATCGCCACTTGTCTTGAAAAAGTATGTAAAGTATAGGATGATTAGGAAGTTGACCGTTACGGGAATGCCAACTTACGTTGTTGTTTTTTATCAATGATCAAGACGTTTGTATATAGTTGTGTCTTTATCATGGTAACGGTCGGGAAAAAGTATCTAGCAACTTGTACCTTATCTATTTGGACTTAGTCTATTTGTTTCATAATTTTTATTTAACAACAATTTATTTCCCTTTCCTAATCATTAACCTTAGGTTTTACACGAATGAGGATGTGATCGAGTCATGCATGTCTATTCTGTCGTTATGGCCATGTATGCATGATTCAGCTGCCTTGTTAGTTTATTACTTTTAGTGAAAGTTAGAAGATCCATACCCTATATCATTCTTCATCCTAACCCTTGGTTAAACTCGAATGAGGATGTGATCGAACACACATGTCTATTCCGTCGTTACGGCCATGTATGTGTGATTCAGCTGCCTTGTTGGTGTGGTACTTTTGGTGAAAGATTGTTAGAATGATCAACCCTAAGCCTTATAATAAAAACCCATTTTGCCTTTATAAACTTGTTACTCCTTAGCTCTAGTGGTGGAGATGTGTATCATTGCCAAGCCCTATTTCGTGTGGTGTTTGGTTGTGTACTTGTAATAGATAAAATAAATGCTTAACGGAAAAATCCTTAGGGATACATTTTTATAAACTTCTAAAGGCTACTTGAGGACAAGTAGGATTCAAGTGGGGGAATATTTGATGACATCAAATAACGTTACTTTTATAGCATCATTTATCCCATGTAAATAACCCATTTAGTTTAATTATTGCAAAGAATTGTTACTTAATCGTTTGTATTTGAGAATTGCAGTAATTATGGAGTACTTGGTGAAGATTAGCAAAAAGGCACGCATTCTGGAGCTTAAACGAAGACATTTGAAGATTACTGTTCTGACATCCAATACGCCGTATCCATCAAGGAAGATACAGCGTATATGTGCCTGCACTTCACTAAAGACCACAAAGGAACAAGATCTAATACGCCGTATCTAGAGAAGACTAATACGCCGTATTCAAGCTATGGAAATAAAATATTCTGAAAGATATCGAACGTGGTCCCTACTCCAAGAAACCCTCGATACGCCGTATTGACCTCAGTCAATACGCCTTATCGACAATATTACAGACCTTATAAATAGAAAACCTAAAAATGGGTTTTGAGTGTGCTAAATCATATTTTTGATACCTAAACCATAAAAGTTGATTTTCAGAAGAGAAAAAGAGCAGAAGAGGTCTTGCAACGTAATTAATTCCATAGGAAACAACTTGTAATCTCCTATACTCTTGTAATTATTCAGTTTTTGGTATCATTCGTTAACTCGGTTAGTTTACCTTGGCTAAATTATTACTTTTGTATTGATTATGACGTTTGAAGGCTAATGCCTTTGGGTATTAGCAATTATTATGAAGATCTGAATGTTTGGTTTGTTTATCTCGATTGCTTAATTTATCATTGATTGCTTGTTTATGTTTATCAGTTTATACTTGTTTACGTGCTTTTGTATACGACCTATCATTCAACTGGATCTAGTGATACGGACCAAGTAATCTAGATGCCGAGATGGCTCTCCATATAGTGATTTATACATCTAGACCAATAGGATCACGAATAATAACCTATTTTTGTCCTTAGATTGTGAGCTTAGTTGGACCGGCAGGTGACCTTTGAGATCAACGAGTACATTGTTAATTAATTGGTAAAGACTTGGTTAGTGGACTACTAGTGTATGAATTGCCTGTAAACAGTAAGTAGGTAAAGTCTCTATGAGTTAAGGTTTACAAGATCACCATTGCTTTAATCCCTAAGATAGATTATAATTAGCAAATAAGGATGCTTTATGCGGATATGTTTAATTGTGACATAATTCTTCGTAATTAGGTCTTAGGAAGAAGTACCGCCTAAGTCTTAAGAATGATATGCCGCCTTGAGATAAGTAATCATTGCACTAAATAAACAAACCAACGTTTGATTGGATTAATAATGGTTAATACAGTTTTCTTATATTTGGCTAGACCGCTCTTTTATCTTCTGTTAATTTGCTTGCGTGTGTTTTAGTGTCTTAAGTTTATTTTAGTCACCACAAAACCCGTACCAGTCTCTCAGGCTGAAAACCTCCTTATCCGTTAGATTTAGGTTAACATAGGTTTAGCAAAGGTTTAACGTAGAATAGAATTAACTTAGTTTAGATAACCAAAATATTATTAAATTGAAAGATTGTTTCTCGCTCTTAGTGATCGACACCCTACTTACCACGAAACTTCCATCAACCGGGTACACTGCATGTTAAAGTGTTGTTTTTGGTAAAGTCGGCAAAATATAAATTTAAAACTTGAAACATAAATTACAACCACACAACGACACATCTAAGGTTGATGACATCAAATAACGTCTATTTTATAACATCATTTATCCCAGCTAAATTGCTCGTTCTATATTATTTTATGCATGAATTGGTACTTAATTGCTTATATTTGCAGTAAATATCAAGCATTTGGAGAAGTTTAACTAAAAGGCACGCATTTTGAAGCTTAAACAAAGAAATCAAGAATCTACTGATCTGACAACCAATACGCTGTATGCATTAAGGATTGGTCTAAAAAACATAACGATGCATTATGGGCATTTAGGACTGCTTACAAGACACCAACTGGATGTGCCTCCTTTAGATTAGTCTATGGCAAGGCATGTCATTTACCGATGGAAATTGAGCATAAAGCGTACTGGGTATTAAAACAATGTAATATAGATTTGACAGCTGTTGTCAAGAATCATTTTATGCAGCTCAATGAGTTAGGAGAATTGAGAGATGGAGCTTACGAGAATACTCAGATTTATAAAGAACGAACCAAGAGGTGGCATGACTCTAGGCTTCGTGGCGATAAAGATTTTAAAGTAGAGGACAAGGTCTTACTATTTAATTCTCGTTTTACGATGCACCCATGAAAACTTAAATCAAAATGGTACGATCCAAATATTGTTAATACAGTGTACCCATACGAAGCTGTAAAGATTACTGATAAAAACCGGTTTAGTTTCAAAGTTAATGGACAACGATTAAAGAAGTACTACGAAGGGAATGTTAATAAGGAGGATGCTGAAGTTATCGAATTTGAAGCAGATCCAACGTGAAGAAGCCAAAGACAAGTCTAACTTAAAGACTTTGCTGTAAACAAAAGTGCTTGCCGGGTGACAACCCGGAATATATTTTACCTTTTTATCGAGTCTGTCTTCCTAGACTGTCTATACGACTTATCCAACGTCAATGGATACGGTGTATTGACTGTCTGAACGTTATCCAGTCTTTAATTTTCTGCACCTTTTAAACTTTATTGTCAGTTCAGTCTATACGGCGTATTCATTAAATGAATACTTCGTATTAGATGACTGACCCGTATTCAGATACTTTTTTTACAGGTTTCAATATGACGTATCCTGGTTTATGGATACGACGTATCGACTTCTTATACAGTTTTAGGTTTTTATTTTTGATTTCTAACCAACGAATATCCAGAGATAGAATTTGCACTTGTTTTCTTATGTTTTTAAAACAGGACCTTCTGAACAAAAAGATGAATTTGGTGAAATGCTTATTTTATGGAATTCTATGTGTGTTGTAGTCATGCTGGCATCCAGACGCATTTACAACATACAATCTTCCTCATATACGCAACATAGAGGATCATACCGAGCAAATCCCAAGGGATTTTCTCGCTCTAATTCTTTTAATTTCCTGTTTTTATTATTATATTTATACGAGGCCGTTGTATATTTCAAGTGGGGGAAGGAGAATTATAACGCTTACTTGTCTATATTTTTACATCAATATTCCAAATTTATATCAAAATTTAAAAAAATAACATATTTTTTATGAAATTATTAGTTATATAACCCGCACACATAACCCTTGTTAGATATTATGAGGATTTAGCCTTATTCGTTTTTAAATGTTTATCGAAATTCCACAAAAATATGAATGTGTCGGTGATGTTGTAAACTTTAGAACTTTGCTTGATATATATATTCGAGACCATAATAATAAGCATTATTTTTAATAGATGAAGTGACATTCCTAAACTAGTAAATTTCTAGGATTACACCAAAAAGCCTATACATGTTATGATATTAACTAACTACACTGGTTAGTTAACCCACATATAAACTCTTTGTTTACTCTCATTTTAGAGTAAGATACCCCTAGAAAAACCTGCTGAGCCATTCCATTCTTTTCTTACACCAAAATTTTGTTTCATTACACCTTAGCCTACCCTATTAGATTAAGTCCTTAATCGGTTGCTAGTCATTTTTGTGTAAAGTATTGTATTTCCTGTCGTGATGCATATTTTCTATCTCTGATATGGTCGAGAAATTGCATAATGCAATTGGGCACGTGTGTGATTTTTCTATCCATGGTTAGGTCGGGAAATTGCACAATGCAATTAGAAAAGTGAAAGTAGTGTATCTTAGTGCTCGTGTAGTTACTACTTTCACTAGTATGATGAGATGTTAATTATTTAGATTTATCATGTTCGTGAAGTGGTGAAAAATACAGTGTTATTCAGTTTATTAGTTTATGTATAAAATAAAATAAAAATCAAAAAAACAGAAAAATACAAAAAAATACAAAAAAAAGATTGAGAGAGAAAAAAAGTGAGGTTTATGAGATAATCGGTTCGTCTAAGCTTAACCGATATTATTATTTGAGGGATCGATTATTCGTTGGTACGTGTTATAAACCAATGATGTAAAGTTATGTTGTATATTATTTCTAGATGGTCGCAATTATAAACCAACTATGTATTTTCATGTATCAAGTGGTAGATATCGCCACTAATGTTGTAAAGTATGTATATTATGGATGATTAGGAGTTGACCGTTACGGGAACGCCAACTAAGGTTGTTTTTGTTGGTCTATGATCAAGACATTTATGTCTATGATTTTGTGTCTTTTTTATGGGGATGGTTGAGAAAGTAACAAGCAACACTCTTCCTTATTTGTTTGGACTTAATCTATTTATTTTGTTCTTTTTATGTAACAACAATTATATATTTCCCATACCTAATCTGCAACCTTAGGTCTTGCTCGAATGAGGATGTGAGCAATCACATGTATCTATTCTATTGTTATGGATGTGTGTGTGTGATTTTGTCCGCCTTATTGGTGTATTACTTTTGGTAAAAGATTAGATTATCCATACCTTATATTGTTCTTCATCCAAACCTTTGGTTTTACTCGAATGGGGATCTGTGCAATCATGTGTGTCTATTCCATCGTTATAGATGTGTATATATGATTTTGTCGGCCTTGTTGGTTTACTACAATTGGTGAAGATTACTAATCCTATTCTTTAGCTTATTCGAGTTAAGGATCGAGCAATCACATATGTCTATTCCATCGTTATGGATGTGTATGTGTGGTTTTGTCACCTTTTCGGGAATATTGGTATCAATAGAGATTGGAAAGAATGATCAACCCTTAAACCTTAACCCAATTTACCCTTTTAGATTTGTCACTCCTTAGCTTTAGTGGTGGAGCTGTGTATCCTTGCCAAGCTTATGATAGAATACTTGTCACGATCGAGCAATTGAGCGAATTAGTTACATGTTACCATGTAGATTAGTTGAGTGATTTGAGTGTTTTTGTTTTCCTACTTCGTGTGGTGTTTGGTTGTGCGCTAGTAATTAATCGAAAAAATTGCTTAAAGAAAAAATCTCAAACTTTGGTTTAGGATACATTTTTATAAGTTTTCTAAAGTCTACCTGAGAACAAGTAGGATTCAAGTAGGGGGATATTTGATGATATCAAATAACGTCTATTTTATAACATCATTTATCCCATCTAAATTGCTCGTTCTATATTATTTTATGCATGAATTGGTACTTAATTGCTTATATTTGTTATTTGCAGTAAAAATCGAGCATTTTGAGAAGTTTAACTAAAAGGCGCGTATTTTGGATCTTAACAAAGAAATCATGAATCTGCTGATCTGACAACCAATACGCCGTATCCATCAAGGAAGATACGGTGTATTTGCGCCTGAACTTCACATGCAACCATGAAGATATAAAGACCAATACGCCGTATATATGAAGACTCATACGCCGTATCCATTGGTGGTTCATGAAAGATTCTGGAAGATATTTATCGTGGTCCCCACTCCAAGAAAACTCCAATACGTCGTATTCAGACATTTCAATATGGTGTATCGACTTAATTCCATAGGGTATAAATACAGACCCTAAATACGAATTTTAGATAGGCAATGGAGGCCATTCATGGCTGATTAATTTAGTAACCACCAGGTTCGATTTTTAGAAGAAAAGAGAAGCTACGAAGGTCTCGCAATGCCCATCAATCCATAGGAAAACCCTTGTAAATTATTATACTCTAAATACACGTTCGGTTTTTGGTATCATTCATTAACTTTGTTAGGTTACCTTAATTGTTCGTCTATGACAGTTGTATTCGTTACAATGGTTATTGGTTAATACCTTTAGGTATTAGCCATATTTATGATAATTTAACGTTTGGTTTATGTTTATCTCGATTGCATCTTATAAGTTGTGTGTTGCTTTATGTTTATAAATTTTATACTCGTTTATGTGCTTAAGTATGCGACTTATCATTCAACTGGATCTAGAAAATAAACCAAGTGGATTAGATGTCGGGATAGCTCTCCATATTGCAATTTATATATCTAGAGTAATAGGATCACAAATACTGAATTGTCTTTGCCTCTGGTTTAGTGAACAAGTTGGACCAGCAGGTGACCTAGGATCAACAAATAACGTTCTGATTCCTTATGTAAAGATCTGGACAGTGGATTACTAGTATATAAAGAACTGTTAAGCAGTAAGTTAGTAAAGTCTCGATGAGCTAGGATTCAATAAGATCACCATTATTGTTTTCTAAGATAGACTATATTCAACCATGATTGCTTTATGCGGATGTGTTTAATTGTAACAGAATTAGCATGTCTAGATTTAGGAAGTACCGCCCAAATCTAGGAATGATATATCAACAACGAGATAAGACAATCATTGCACTTATAAACTAAAACCTGCGTTTTATTATATTAAATATGGTTAACATGTTTTCTTTATAATAGGCTTGACCGCTTCTCTATCTTCTAATTGTCAACCTGCGTGTGTTATTTCCCTTCATCTTAGTTTAGGCAAACTAAAACTCTTGCGAATCTCTCAGGTTGAAAACCCTCTTTTTTGCATTAGTTTAGGTTTATTTTAGAATAGATCAATTTAGGATTAGCTTAGATAAATAAAATACTGATAGATTGAGGAATTAACGTTCTCACTCTTAGTGATCGACACCCTACTTACCAACGAAACTACAACTGATCGGGTACACTGCCCGTCAGTGTTGTTTTAGGTATAGTCGGCAAAATATAAACAGTAAAACTTGATAATAAATAATACCTACGCACAACGACACATCAAGTTTTTGGCGCCGCTACCGGAGAGTGAAATAGTTTAATTCTTATTTATTAGTATTTTTAGTTTAGATTTAGCATAATTTAGATTAGTTTAAATTTCATGTTATTCACTTTTGTGTGTTTGTTCATTTTCTTTTATTATCTTTTCTTTTGTGTATCTGTTCTTATACGACGTATTTATCTAGTTTAATACGGCGTATCTTCCTTTCAATACTGATACAACGTATTCTGATCAAACAATTAATACGGCATATCCACTCGTCTGAATACGGCGTATCAATAGTCTGATATAGTAGCAGTTTTGCATTCAGTATTCTAGAGCAGTTTTACTTTGAATCATTTTTTTGTTTCAGGGATCGTATCCCGGTTCCTTCCTAACCAGTTCTATTACCCTGAAAGAAAGCTAACTATGGAAGAGGTGCTGAATAAATTCATAAATGAAGGCAAGCATGAGCAGGAGGAAATGGATACTTTCATTAGAGAATCAGGATCGCCAATGAGCTTTTATTGAAGGAACAAAACAACTTATTAAGTGAACTAAAAATAGGGGTGAATAAATTATCAAAAGTTATGAGTGACGTTTTGGTTTCAAGGCACGAAATTAAAGGAGTAACTACAAGAGGGGGTACAAATGGTTTTTTAAGGAGAGTCTTTATAACCTACCCCGTTCCTCATACATATTAAATATGTACGAATAACCTATCCCAATAAATATATTAATCACTTTGTCACACCCTCCACTATTTCATTGTCACACTTCCTCATATTCATCATTTCTCCATTTTTTCTGACGAAACAAAAAGTCAAATCAACCGGATAACACTCTTTTGACATTATAGAACACTTAAATTGTTGACAATCACTGAAAACGACAAGGGCATTCTGGAGTTTTGGGTGAGGGCACTAGACTTTTTCCCATTAATTTGACTTTTTTCTTATATGTTTCGCGTATCCGCAAGAGCTTGGTTGGGGCATATCCCCCCACTACTGGTAAGGTGGTTCCGCCCCTGAATCCGCAACGACACAAACTCAAACCATGTAAAGCATTTCCTTTTCAGGAGGTTGTCGTGGCCACGTTAAGGTTATTTGCACCTAACAAGAATTGAACATAATACTTCACACATTTTAAAGTGATAATCACAAGCTCTTTTACCGCTAGACCACCCTTGAACTATCTACTAATCTACTTTTAATATAGTATAGTTTGACGTTATATTTGAAGTTATTGAAATCTAAATTCCTATTTTTATAAAGTTATTGTCACGAAAGAGAGTAATATTAAAAATATTATTTATCAAAAAATTTAATTATAAAATAATCACCGCCGCAACGTCTAAATACCTTGCTAGTTATTGTTAAAGACCAAACATTTTGCAATCAAGGCCATGATAGTCATTTGACGGCGATGTAACGATTAAGCATGCTTTTATAATGATCAATCTTGTATAACATGTCTCTTTAGGCTCTTTTTTTATTTATATAAAAGCTTCTTTACATAAAAATGTATCTACTTTTATATAATGTCATGATGGAACATGTGCCATTATTATACAAAGTCGGCATAATCAGTGAGAAACGTGCTTTTGGATGTTAATTCAAGGAAATGTGTTTCATGGTTTTGGGTAGCCATGTCTAACTTTATTTGATTGCTTATTAATAGACAAATTGTTAGGATCTCATAATCACCATTAATTCAGATATGAAGTAGCGACGTTGATTGCTCAAAATAAGATTTTTTCCTACTTCAAGTATGTAAGATGATAGGCCTAATTCATGCAAATTAGTCGGTTAAAATGTCATAAATCATGATACCGGAAGGCGGAAAAAGGAAAGAGAGAAGATTGGTTTAGTCTTTTCATTTATACGGTCCTAACCTAGAAAGCGAGTCATAAGTATATTGGCCTATAAAGTTTGAACTCTCATTTTCATTTCGTTTAAATTGATTTGGTATTCGTAAGATTCCTTGCATGAAGTTATAGCTAACAAGTAGGCAATTATCTTCATTTCAAAAGCTAAACAAGTTACACACGTCTTTAGAACTTTAGCAAATGGGCAAATTGCATAAAAATGTAGCAAACTTACCACTTTTTATAAAGTTGTGTAGTCAACTTTTTTTTCTTATTAAATGACCAAACTTTTAAATTCCGTCTATTGTATGTAGTTGGTGACTATTTTACCCCTATGTTTTTTAACCAACCTGTTAACCGTGAAAGGTAAATTGGTCATTACATGTGAACAAAATACATACAATAGTAATTCAAATGTTTAATGATTTTATATGAAAAAAAAAAGTTGACCACACAACTTTATAAAAAGTAGTAAGTTGGCTAATTTTTATGCAATTTGCCCTTAGCAAATTTAATCACTTTATATACAGAACTGCGAGAACCAATCTTTGCCTTCTATTATTTGATCAATGGTTAAAAAGACTTGTGGCATAATCGTAATAAAATAAAACTTGAGATATTAATATGTAGATAATAAAAGGGTATTATGGGTATTTCAGAAAACATATTAATTCACTGAAAAAAAGTCAGTCCTCAAAATAATCACCTCATATATACATAAATGTCTCTCCTCCAATCTTTTGCCTTCTATTATTTTATCATTGGGAGATCAAAAACAACATAGTTAACTTGTTGCACAATAAATCTCGTAAATAAAAATAAAAACTTATGAACAATAATAATAATAGAAATAAATTAAAACGAAGGCATATTATTGCTTACACATAACATCAGAAAACACATATCTAGAAACACACATCAACAAAAGGGATAGATGTTAAATTAGGGCACTTACATCCCTAACAGACCAATCAATGTTATTCTATTACACAATTAATCTTTCTTCCCCAATACACCTCGTCGACACCCCCTCTCTCCCACATGTACCCACCACCTCCTATCCCTCCACCTACATTCATCCGCTCACACCAACACAATACCTTTATACACCGACTTACCATTCCCTAAAACCAATCCAACCCTCAATTACCCAAGTCATTCTACCTCAATTGTGATGCCTTGTCTGTGTTAGTGGTACTCCGTTCTACTAATAATGCCACTAGCACCACATCCTCATGTAGCTTACACCTTAAACCACACCAATTACCTCACCATCTTTACCACATTTAACAAAAAAATTATCAACTCCTATATACCTCAAACATCAACCCCATTAATTACTACTTCCTCCCAACCACCCTAACCTTCTCTCTACAACCACAACTATCACCTCCAATACAATAACGAAATTCCTTGCGCCAAATTACACCTTAAACAAGAGCTACACTCCACACAACAACACAAACCCTTCGAACATGTCCCACACCTCTGAACAATCTCCCACCACTCAAACTACACCTAACACATAGCAGAATTCTCCAACAATTACAGAATACCAACATTAACTCGACCTCAACAACAAAACACTTCAAACAGAACGAATCCCTTTATATTCGGATATTCAGAGATAGTCATTAATTCAGGCGGGGGGGGTTTGTTTTACATATCAATTAAAAGTGTTAAGCATTATGTTTTTATCATAAAAAAGATCTAGCATTTGGTGTAATTGAAACTGTTATGCGATAATATAAAATTTATTTTAGAGCTTGAGGTTTTGAGAAACAAAGAATTTTCATTATAGATATGTTTTTTCATGTGCTGTAAAGAAATACGTATATATGTTGTTCTATTTATTGTCAAACAAATGATTTTTATCGTTGTTCATGCTCCCTAATGACATCAAAACTGAAAGGTGTTTTTAGTTATTAGGGGTGGAAGTGTATATACACAAGTGATATGCTCAAATATCATCCCTCAATTTTGGGTTGATTCACAAGGTAAATATTTTAAATCAAATAATATATAAAAATCAACTTAAGTACAATAGATGTGTTAACAATGAAATGAATTTTGAGTTAATATAGAATCAGATGAAAGATTCGTATATAACACGAATATATTGGCATACAGCAAAATTAGTGTTTAGATGTGCATATGTGATTTGATTAGATATGATTAAAGTTATTCGCAAATGTACTAATTGTATTGTGGTTACAGAGTACAAGTGTAGATTAGGTACATATATTATGAAAGAGAGTACATGGTGTTTTTTGGTAACAATTACCACTAGCAAGATGAATTAGTTATGAAATAATTGAACTGTAAAAGAGTATGACACAAGTGGGAATTGGCCAAGTAGATACATATAGTGGGTGTCACAATAGATAACTAACTTGAGTAAGTATGATATAAAGAAGGTAATTATGGATGAGTCTCAAACACACAATATACATAACATAAGAAATCGAGGTGTCCATGAGAAAATAGTCAGAATACATGTGCATATACCGCAACATATTCTTTACTTTTGGAAATTTGTATTTGAATTGTATATCACATTATTTTGAATTTTGTATATAATGTTTTTGTTTTGAATTGTACACAATACATGTACAATACTTTTGTAATTTATTCCATGCATTTGTGTAACATGTTTTTGAGCAAAACACATTAGAAGTTTAAGCAATTGAACATTAAAAACATATGTAAATTTACATTATTTAAAAAAACACATATGCATCTTGAAAAAATATTATTTTATAAATTAAAAAAAATCTTAAAATATAATAGGAAAATAAAACGTTTTTTTATTAAAAAAATAAAAATAAAATAAAAAATGTACTTTTACAATTATACCCTTTTGAATTAAATAATAAAAATTAATATCTAAAAAAATTTGATTGGTTGATGCTG